>OU015498.1:131348150-131370650 GCA_907164885.2 Dolomedes plantarius | reverse complement strand
CAATAATGCCTACAGTGGTTACAATGATCACAGTTACATTCTTTAAAAAAAAAGACGAATATCTTGCTGAACAGCCAGTTTTGCGGAAAATTCAAAGAAATGTTCGTATTTATTCAGTCCACTAAAAACTTCATCAAGGACATTTCCCGTGAATCAAAGTCCACGACATATTGTTTCAAATGCCAAAAATTGAGAGATTTTATTCTAAAGCGGAATAAAATCTCCCAATTTGTCTTGAAAAAAATTTCGATATATAGAGATTTTTTCGATATATAGAAACAATTTTTCTATGTAATGAACATGGAGATTTGCTAAGAGTTCGATATATAGAAAATTTCGATATAGGGAAGTTCGATATATGGAGGTTCGACTGTATATATATATATATATATATGTGTGTGTGTGTGTGTGTGAATCAAGAAATGATGATAAAATTCGTGTGATGAAGTCTATGTTCGAGCTGGAAGCCTAGGAAACTAAATTAAAATAATTAGCTGTGATACCTAAATTTGAGAGGCAACGTCACAGTTTTACTATCCTCGTTCAGTCTGCTGGGGATAATTACATGGTGGGATAGTGCTGCCTTTTCCATTTTTTTGTTTATGTTTTTCAAAAGCACAGTTGTTTACTTACGGGGTACTACTTGTAATATCGTTTCAGAAACGTGATGCTTTTGTTTAATTCACTGACGTAAAGGCTACTGATAACGATTAATGAGTGATAAAACATATTCTCTCTCGCACCCTCATCTTCTGTGTTAGGCATAATGGCTATTAATTTATCTTTATATGTAAAGTGGAAACACATATTCATTCATATATATATATATATATATATATATATATATATATATATATATATATATATATATATGTGTGTGTGTGTGTGTGTGTGTGTGTGTGTGTGTGTATATATGTATGTATGTATGTATGTATGTATATGTATGTATAGGTTATATATATATTGGTTACTTACAGTTGACATATGTTGTCTCTTTATAACATAAAAACTGTGCTCATTCATGGTCATGTTATGTTTTTCCATCTGCTAGACGGGTGTTTGGTATCAGAATTCTGCGGGTACGAGTCCTCCAGTTGGTTCTAGCATCGTACACGCTCTTAAAAGGCTTTAAACTGAAGGTTTCGGTCTATTTAGCTCTCGTACAGCAAAAGATGGCTGTAGCGCCCCAAAGTCAAGAAAACCAACACCTAATATGGAACAGTTTGGCAAAATGCGAAGAATGACCGCATCTATTCATAGGTGATGCAAATAAATAAGAGGGAATTTCCATCGTTCTCCTGGTATGTCGTCGGATTACGCGTATTGTACATTCCTTTATTTTTTTTTTTATTAATTGAATCATATACTTCCCCCTAAAACTAATCGTTCATACTAACCTTCGTGGGGCTACATACATTATGAATAACCGTAGGAAACATTTCAAGTAATGCAATAGAGAAATATTGACCATTAGTAACAACAAACCATGTTCAATGTTTTATCTCTCTAAGTAGCATCTTTGAAGAACTCAATCTTAAACATTGTCTAAAAACTAGGTAATATATCCCCTGCCCAAGGTCTGGATGATCTAACTCATCGAAACGAACAATTTGCTCGTGGACAGTTTGTTTCAATATACGAGTAAACGGAGTTGATTCTTTCATTTACTCCATTCTTAAGAGAATATATCCTGAAGGAAACCTAAGATCAACTTTGATAAATTCCTGCCCCCTACTCTTCCAGTCTACAATCAGAGTTGGGCTATCTGTGCTAATGAACCTCGCCAGACAGGTGTAAGCCATCGACGATGGCAAAAATCATCAACTTTGGAAAAGACTACTTTCCAACAAAGACATGCGTTTAGATGCATGCTGTTATTACCCCGTAGGGCAGGGAATATAAAAAGGTCAAAGATGGTCTCCTTTTTCTTCCTCTTTACACATTTCGCATACGCTGTTGAAAACGGAGACAATGAAGAACTCAACAATGCTGGCAGACGTTGCCTTTTAGAGAATGGAAGAATTCTTCCGTAAGTCAGCCCTACAAATGATACAATTTGTGAACGCGCTCGGTAGTCTGTTATGGGATGCATTTCTCTGACAAACATTCGTTTGTTTGTTTGGTTTTTTTTTTTTTTCCTCTGAGAGAACTTCATCCACACACAAAGAATGGTTTCGAGAAGTGGGCGGTGTCGTTTTATGGTCGCGTGGCTTCACCGAGAGATAATGGAGGTGTTTCTATAGAATGCTTCAAAATAAAAACCGCAAACATTCTCTTTTTTTCAATAGTTGATGGATAAAATGCGTAGCTAAGCTAATAAAGTCTTCATGTTGTGGTCTGACCTGAAGTTTTTATGCAAATATTTTTGTTTTTAAATAGTGGAAGCATTTGAGCAGTTTTACTCGGGATATTTCTAGCTTTCTTTTTATTTTTTACCTAATTTTTTTAAAGGAGAATTAGCATTTGCATGAGACATTTGTGACATTTGAATAGAATTTCAAAAGAAAAATTGTGAAGGTATTTCCACTTTATTGCTTGACATTTTTCATAAGAAAAGTGGTTCACAAGCAGTTATGTCAAGATTAAACTTATGGTTTTTTACCGCTCATAATTTGCGCATAATTTTAGCTTTTATAGCCAAATATCGACCAAATAATATCATTTACAGCATAAATGATATATAAAAAGCGTATTTAATTAATGCTCAAGATAATAACGATAAAAGAACGCGTGTAGTATCTACAATTGAAAAAGTTTTATGCATGGAGTTTCTCTATTCGATCCAACTTAAAGTGCCCATAGAGAGGAAAAATCTAGAATTTTCGAATGTATTATCTAAAGTTCCTTATCTCGAAACTTATTTAATAATTTTTATCTGTTTCAATTAAATATTTTCTTGTCATTTTATAATACAAGAAATGCAAATAAATATTCACAAAAGGAAAAAGATAAGGGTTTTGAACTTTAAATTTACTATCGAAAGTAAACTTGGTCTGAAATTTAGTAAATTATCTGTTACTTGAGTGAATTAAATTTTACATGGCTTTTAGTATAAAGAAATAAAATTAAACATTCTCAAAAGAAAATTCGATTTTTTAAAAAATTTCTTACCTTGAATGTCTGAAAAAATAGCACTTGTATATGTGTGTGTGTATGTATGTATGTGTATGTATGTGTGTATATATATATATATATATATATATATATATATATATATATAGCCATGAGCGCACACACAAAGTATTTGCATATATGCATTATTATGTACATTTAATGAATTTTCATCCCCTGTGAATGACTATTACAAATTTTAAGCTCAAGAAAGTTGCTTAAAATTCATGTTATTAATAGCAGTTACAGTTATATTTGTTTACAAAAACATGTAATGGTTAGTTTTACCTTTCTCACTTACAGACACCTTTATGCTCAGAGTGCGAATGTTTAAATATTAAATTTAGATCTGTGCTCCTTCCTTCTAAATGATACACATAATTACTAAGTTCATATTATATGCCTGCCTTTCCTTCAAGAAAAAAGTATTACAGTGAGTTTGTTTTCATTTTTCGTCTCTTAATATCTCTATTCTGCTTTTTTGTTACTGAAATTATTAAATCTAATGTGTTCTAACGAAATGTCTTTGAAACATCTTTAAAAGAAATACTTTTTCCATAAACACGTCACTAAGACTACAAAGTCAAAAGTTTGGTTAAAAACACAAGAATTACAAGACTCAGAAAGTTAAAACTTTTTATAAATTTTCGTAAGGAAGTGTAACTTGAGCATACTTTAGTTTCTCCGAGTAGCCCGTAACAGTTAGATTGCACAACTGAATAACACCCTCCAGGGTTCACTGATGCACTTGAACATCATTTATCCCTAAACATCAAATAGGCTGAAGTGAGATTTATATCAGCTGACATCTCCGAAATAAAGTCACTTATTTCTTTTCATTGCTTTTCTAACAAAACATTTTCTAATCGTCTGAGCGTATGACTTTGCTTTTGCACTTGCTAATCTCTGAAATGTGAGGTTATATGTGAAGTTGATAGTTAGGAGTGAACTTTTATATCTTGAAATATCTACAGAAGGAACGTTTAGCGCATTTTAAAAGCGGCAGTTCTTTCGCTGATGTTCCGTATACTTTTTGTTCTCTTATAAAAAAGGTGTGCCCTTTTTGGAAAACGGATTCAGTGGAAACATCATCGAGGACATATATCTGTGAATGGTTATTGAATAGCAAATAACTTCCTAGAGTGCGAGTTTTGAGTCCTCGCATCTTATTCTTCCTTGGAGCTTGCAAAAAAAGTAAATTTAGAGACTCACTTTAAATCCCGTGTTCCGATTTACTGAAAACTGAACATAAATAAAAAAAAGAATCAGGTTGTCCCTTCTAACGAAACTACCGCGGGTTCTTAACGTAGGATTACTTATCGTTGCTTATCTCTTTTGTATGTATATATGTATGTATGTGTTATGTATATATGTATCTATATATATATGTACTTATGTATATATATTCATATATGTATGTCAAAACTTTTACGCATTTTCGTACTTTTCTGTTTAACTGTTTACTGCTTGTCCAAGCGATACAGACAGGGTTTGGCGCGCTGCCAAAATTATAATTCGCGAGGTACGGACGGGCGGTTTTAGCGTCTGAAATTTTGCTTTCCGAAGGACCGTTATGGAGGAGCATAATCCTACGTTAAATCAAGCTCATTTAGATTTTGCATAAAATTAGCCAATTTTAGAAAATTAATAAATCAGTTGCAATCTTCCGCAAGTTATTATGAATTTCCGAAAATATCTGAGCAAAAAAAAGAGGTCTCATAAAATAAAATTTACCTAACATCAAATTTAAATTTTTTGCGACCTTCTCGTAAAAGGCATATGAAGGGTTGCATTTAGAGAGGTAACTATATTTTTTTAAGGCTTACAGTAAGGCCAACTGTTGCTTTATGATAAGCCCATCTTCTCAGTTATCCCAAAGACGACTTTGATATGTTATTTGTATATTTTTAGCAACCAGTGAAAAACTATTTGATAAAAATATAAATTACTTGTACACAGCTAGAGGATATCATCAACACAGAAACAGATAAAATTTCATAATTCGATACACGACATTCATTGCGTAGTAAATTGTATCGAAGTTCCTCATTATGTTTTATAGCTTTCAACATAGACCAGAGTAAACAATGGAAGAAAGGTGTAATATAACTATGTACAGCATAGTTTTCTTATTGCCGTCTATGTGTGTTAGATTATGTAATATAAATAAATAAATAAATAAATAAACAATAAAAAAATTAAAAATATTTAAATATATTTAATATAAGCGGAAACTTGGATGATAATTGCTACCGAGTCCATATTAGCACTGGAAAATGAAAAAGTCCATTTTAATATTTTGAAAAGAAAAGATAAAACCTTTGTGCTCGAGGAATAAACAAGAATTCCATTTTAATATGTCATAACATTGTGTGTTGATACGGCCTCTATGCATTGAATACTTTATATCTCAGTCCTTTTTTATCTATAAGTTAAGAAAAACTTTGGCGGGAATTTCAGCTAGACTTTGTAGTGCTAAAACAAATATCTTCAGAATAAATCTCGACTGTTCCGACAGCTTAACTAAGTAAAGATGACGACTGTATTCATTGCAAAACACGATGGTCTTTTGCCTAATACAGAGATGTGAATGGAAGCATGTGATGACGACCTACACATGTTTACTGAATATTTGAGAAAAACAAACTCCTAACACTTGATCTTTACAAATATCTCAGAACCGTCATGGAAGTGGTAGTAGACATATGCATTCGTATAAACACAAATACTGCTATTAAAATTCGGTTTAGTACTTCGTGCACCTATTCCGGCGACATAATAACACATGGTATATCCCAGTTACCCAGTTATCTCGGTAAATAAATAACACACGGTTTTTGTTTATTATTTTCTTTTAAAATAAGTTACTATTGAGCTTCATGGAGATCTTTTTATGGTGATTTGGAATCCCTGGAATATTTTATCACGCTTGGATCTTTGGAGTAGATCTATGGCACTGCTCATAATCCTTGACTCTAAATCCATTGTCTAGATATTACTGCTGCTTAACCGTTTAATTCTCCAGAAGCCACCGCGGCCAGTTCCAGGTATTCCAGAAGTCAACAATAAATATTGGGAACAAGAAATATCGCGTCGAGCTCGTTGTTTAGGGGAACACAGAGAGAGAGGAAGCCTCTCCATTGTCGTAATGAATGAGTTTTCATTTCCGGCGAAGCCATTAAGACGGTCGGCTCCCAGGAACTCTTCGGCACGCCATACCTCCCTTCCTTCTGAGAGAACACCTGAATGACTTCTGGGTAATCAGATGCATTAATAAGCATCAGCGAAAGGTATAAGATTTCCAGATAACGTAGAACCGTTAGTCGGAAAAGAGAAAAGAAATACTGAGAGAATTTCCGAAATTCGGGGAAACTTGTCGAGGGAGCCATACATTATTTAAGAGCGCGGAAATGAGGTATTGTATCCTCGAAAATTCCTAAAATAGCAGAAATATTTGGCTTGGATTTGCATGTTAATGAGCTAATGACCAAGAACGAGGAATAGACGATGGGAACTATATGAATTGCTGATATTTGTACTAGTTCTCCATTTTCTGTTTGTACGCGTTTTTCGCATCATATAGTTTTTTAGACTGTTTTCAAATACATTTTTTCATTTCTATTACAAATTTCTCTACTTATTAAGTATTTTTAAAATCCATGTTATATATTTTTTGTTAAGTGCAGAGTATGTTAAAATAATTTCTTACTAAAGAAGGGAAATACTTTAATATAAGTAATTCGAATTACTTAGAATATTTATATTAAGTAAGCATATAAAATATTTATACAGTCGAACCCCGTTATAACGAACTTCAAGGGGCCAAAGGTTTTGTTCGCTTTATCCGGTGGTTCGCTATACCGTTAAGAAAGATGGTAGAGTCCACAAAATGTATAACTCATTAGTAGCAATGTGTATTCAATAATGATGTATTAAAAAATGATAAAATATATAAAAAATGATCTTTAATGAATTAAATCGACTAAAATCGATTGCATTAAACTGACACAATACTAATTAAATTACGTGCATTAGGAAAACGGCGGGACCAAAATTATCGTTCGTTATATCCGTGAGTTCGTTGTATACCGGGTTCGCTATAACGGAGTTCGACTGTATTACATATCGTGTTTATATTAAGAAAGCAAAATATTCTACCGTAAAAAAATATGGAAGAAAAAGTTGTTTTTAGGTTTAAAAAATGTAGTTCAAATATTTACAATTTTCATAAGCTTGAAATGAAGTGATATTAACACTCCGTCTCATTGTTCTTATTCACTTAAAAAATCCACTGCAAAATTTTTTTAAAAAATTGATCGTTTATATACCTATTAAACAAACCTTTATTTTCTACCAGTCATTTATATAGAACTGAAATGAGAACGGGGATTGTTTTACACTGAAATGTTATGATCGTCACAAAATGAGGCATAGCATTCATACCAGCGATTGCTGAAATACATAGAAAGGGTTTTTGGGATAAGCACGAGGCATTTGGTTGAGTTAAGTTGCAGAAGAAATGACATAATACAAAGACCTTAATTCAAATTAGCTATCAAGCGAAGATAAGTTCTACGTTTGAGTTCAATCGCTAACCCTGCATGTTGTGCAATAACTTTAATTGAATTATTTAGAGTTACATATTAATGGGATTCTACTCTTTTTGGCGGGATCAAAAGTGTGAGGGCGCAAAGGTTCAGCTTAAATCGCTGTAAACAGAATAATTAAGAGCTTTAATGAACAGAGGTTATAAATGTCAATGACTATTATAAAGTATTACATTGTTCACGCAAAAATTCATTGATATTACTAAAATTCGGAGTTCAAATTAAGATCTATTGTATTCATCTTAAGCTGCAGGAAAATCAGAAATATGAACCTAAATATCATTAAACTTAAAGATTTTCTTGTCTAATAGAATTCAAGGTAATCTTGAGTTTCGCAGCAATTACCTGCCAGATGTACTGAGTCAATGGCCTCAATTTTCCATTATAATAAGACTTTTTTGCTGGGAATTATGACATTTTAAATTTAATTGCCTTCTAAATGTATAAATTCTGTTAATTTCTTTACATTTGATAGTTCTTTTTTTTCTTTTTTTTTTTCTATCTATGTACTTGTGGATTTTAAAACGCATTTAAATGTTATATTTTCGAAAACTGACTAACGCCAAACAGCAAATACTTCACTTTATAATTGTTCAACTTTATCATTCGTGTTATGGAACCATAATCTCTTATCGGTACGAAAACATTGAAAAATAGAAGGCTTGAAATACGAAGTCAAAAGATATAATGGAGAATCCTGTATATAAAAAAGTAGTATCTAAATGCATCAGATACACGCACTTCCTGAGATGTTCGTGCACTGCATTGGCTCCTTTAACGTCAGAGATAATTGAACGAGGAGAAAAGAAAGTGTAATAAAGTGGGAAAAGTTGTTTTAAGTAAGGTTTACGTAATTCGACGACAGATGGCAGCACTACGGCCTTTTAGTATTCTGTACCAGTCCTACAAGGAAGAAATGAAATAATTTTGCATTCCCTGGTACGTTATTTAAGTATGAAGTGTTCTTTTAAGAACTCAAAGTAATGTTAAAATTATTCCTCCAAGTTACAAAACTGAGGGTTTAATTTTAGTTGAAACTCTCAATTTTTGAAGGAATGAAACCGTGTCGCCGGAACAAAGTTGAAAAGATTGTTCTGTTCCTTTAAAAATCTGTGAGCACAAAGGCTAATGTTCAATTTATGGATTTATTCTTTTTTAAAGAGGAATACGAGTAGTACAGGGATGATACGTGAGGCTGCAAGTGCCGCTAGCCTACTAGAGAAGGAAACAAAATGGCAAATAAAAATACGAAACAACAACAACGTGTTTTTGTGGTAAGGGGATGTGTCAAATTAGTCTCTGCCTAGGGCGAACAATTATCTCAATTATTATACTTTTAATCCACTTTTTTTTTGCTATGCTTTTACAGGTAATCTCTTTACGTACGAAAATATTAGTAACATTTACATATATTCTGTATAAATAATATTTATAAGACTATGTTCTAAGCTTTTAGTTCTTCAGTATCTAGCATAAGGAAGGATAATAATATTGTTTTATTGATTGTAAGTTACTTTTAAATTATATTGCTAAGAATCGATAATACAAATTATCAAGCTTTAAATCAAAGATGCTAAATAGAAACAACCGTAACTGCCCCTATAAAATTTAATCTTAAGACAAGGAAGGAAAGAAATGACACTAGTTCAACATTTTAAACACCTTTTCTCTTGTCACTAGTAATATTTATATTCAGTTCTGATACTTCAAGAATCTCTTTTGAAAGTATTCGATTTAGAAGTCCAATTATATTACTATCACCGATTGTTAAAGTATCAGAAAATTATTTTATTCCAATTTAACTCAGACAAACATTCTCCTTCCAAGGCAATGGAATCGTTGATTCCATGTTGCTCAATTTATTTTAAGATTACTTAATTGCAAAAACACTTTTTCGTAATTCCCTTTTAATTTCAGTAAAACCATACTGTATCTTTTATACCCGAAACACACTGAACAGAAAAAAAAAATGGCGAATAAGAAGGGTAGAAACTATGCTATATTTTTAAATTTTTGCACGAATGCCCTTTACCACAGGAATTAAAAGTAAAATCTCATTGAAATCAAGCAGCAATTTTTAGAATTACTGGATGGAGATTCTAAGGATCTAGCACATAAACTATGGTCTTTCTGCCACGGGAGAGTGAAATTTGAGAATAACAATCAATAGTGCTTGATAAGTTCCAAGTAAACCCGTTAACCTAATTTCTGCTTATCTACCATTGCACATTTGTGGCATAACTTACAGGAAACCTGCGGAATACTCAAAACAGGAACACACAGCTTCTTAATATCCCTAATAAAAAAAATACGCGCAAAGGGTGGCAACTAGTCGTGGCATATTTTACATTCCTACTCTTTTCCACCTCCTTGTATCTATTGATATTTTTTCTGATTTTTCTAAATTTTTTTTTTAATTTTTGGGGTTTTATGGACAATGAAGAGATATGCACGAATAGAAATTTCTTTCTGCAAAGAGTTCCCCAAGGGGGAGAAAGCACTGTTTACGAGGAAAACATTAAAAAAAATTAACGCATATTTGAGGAAGCTTAAATATTCTGCAGTCAGAGTTCTCGGGTATTAACGCTGAAGAGCAAGTAAGATGTTTAATATAGAGTAAAAAATAAACAAAACTTATATTCATGTAAGCTATCTACTTCGAGAGACAGATTCTTTAGAGCAAATATTACACTATTACTTTTCTCTGCTTAAAGAGTGTCACAATTAGGCAGGACTCTGGTTCTAGACAAATAGGGGAAGAAGGGAGAGGATCCAGAAATTGCTTCAACCTTTAGTTTTTAGAATCTTTATACGTTTGTTTTAAAATAATAGTCAAACTTCGTATAATTTTTCCAATTCTATATTTTTATGCACTGTACGTATTTCCTTTTTATTACAATTTCTTGAAATAAATTGGTAAAAACTAGCGAAAAAAACTAGTTCTCTGCAATAAATTGGCAAATAAATATAACTGTAAATAAATATATCTGCAAATAAATTGGTAAAAACCAGTTCTCTGCAAAAGCTAATTACTGTGTGACCCATGGGAGGATATCTCTAAAAGTAATTTGCATTTTTTTTTCCACATACGTAATACATTTTAAGCCGTTCTAAATGGTAAGGTGCTATATTATGATAGCTCACTGATGTAATTTTTAGTAGAGCTTTGAATTAAAATTAAAAACTAAGTTTGAAATTCACAGCCAACCCCCCCCCCCCATATATATATATATATATATGTGTGTGTGTGTGTGTGATGAAATTAACAAACTGGAAAATTCGAGCAATATGTAACTGAATATACAACCAGTATTTAAAATAAAATGCCGGTAGTAATGTTCATTCATACAAAAACTTACTCTTGCATAACCAGGCTGTTAGCTGCGAATGCAGACAATAATGATATCCTTACACGTGAAGAGGCTTTCGAACGCCTCGTATTTTAAACAACAAAAATGCGTAAAAATTTAACCGTTTTTCTCGGGGTGCCATCCTTTAGAACAGAAGCTTCGGGTTGCCACTGCCCCAGAAAAAGGCCAGGAACATAAAGAAAAAGCAGAGCTCTCGTTTTAATCGGGACATTGGTGAAAACAACCCTTCCTCTGAGTGGGTTTTAATCAAGATCGAAAGTGCCATTTTGCCCCTCATTCCTGCCATCTTTACTTTTTCTTCCTCGTAAAGAGGGTGGGCTTGAATCGCGGTGTTCCCGATCCCGCGAGCAGATTAAAGACCGACGTCGTGACCGTACCACTTTCCCTACACACTTCACGATCAGGCAGAAAAAGAAATGATACGCTCCTCTCCGAGAGTACTCCACAGAGGTGTGCTGTTACATTATTAAAAAGCAATACAGGCATACACACCCATTGCTCAGGTAACGCTGCCGAGAAATAAGCTCGCGTAAGCATACTGGGGCATCGGGTATGCCCTTTTGACTCTGATCAGATGTCGGTTTAATTGGTCGATGCGTAAAATATCAATAACTAGGTGAAAACCCGCACTTCACTACGGAGTACATTCAAATTAAATACAACGGGCAATGTATGCAATTATTGCCATATATATATATATATATATATATATATATATATATATGTACGTATGTATATATATATATGTATAATAAATACGACGATCAATGTATACAATTGATGCAAAAAAAATACATTTATAAAAAAATCGTAAGAGATATTTTATAGACAAAATAATGTAGAAGAAAATATTCAAATTAAATCTAATAGGAAATAAAGAATATAGTACAGTTTAAGGAACATATTTTTACTGTATTTTAATTTTTTTTTTTATAATGTCCAATCGTCTGCCGCATTAGCAAAAAAAGAAAATATTTTTTTGTCTATTTCATTGTTATGACGTGACGATAAATTTATTTAAAGTACAGAGAAAGAAATCACGTGATCAGCATTTAATAAATTAAATTCTAAAAATTAATCTTTAAAAATTTACCAAAAATCAGAAAAGGGAGGTAAAGATTCGAAAAAGATTTCATTTTAAAGGAATTTTTATGATCTTTCTCGTGATATAAATTTTTTAACCCTCAAATTATTATTTTAAATGCAAACTTAAAAAATGTTACTAAAACAGCTTAAAAATTCAATTTAAAAAAATCTATGAAGAATTTTTCAAAAATCTTTCTTAGTGCGCCCCTACACTATAAGAAGAATCGCCATGCAAAATTTCAGCCCTTTAGGTCCAGCGGTTTGGTCTGTGCGCTATCTGTCAGTCAGTTTTATATATATTGTATTTAGATAGGTTTTTTTTTGTTTTTTTTTAATTGATGAAATTTTGGGGATTAGAACGTACATTTTTAACGCAATGTGCTATTTTGTGGTGAGGTAGTGGTGAGGTAGAATTTCACGTAAAGCAGGTGTTATTCGTATGTGGTACAAATAATAGGGGGAAATTTTACACATTGCTTCTGTACTAGTAGAATTTTTCATTAGTGCACAAGAAAAGGTAGGGAAAGTTTAGTACCGCATAGAAATTTTGATCGGAGACAAATTTTTCATTTGAAGGAGAGAATCTGAAATACGTTTGCCGTAAAATCTTGAGTATAATACGTACTTTTTTTCACATTTTAGTCCGCAAAAATGCGGGTGCGTATTATACTCGTGTGCAAAAAAATCGTTGTTTTAAACATTGAATAAACGTCAAACAATAGATGAGCTGTATTCAAGTGAAAGTGATTAAGACTGATAATTTCACAGCATTGTTTGTTTTGAATTAAAAATTTAAGTTTTTTTCTCTACCGAATTTGACGTTTTCGTTTATTTTTATTACAAATTTTATTTATGTTAATAAATATTTGTGCAATTTTTAAATAAAATATTGTAAAGTTATGGGTGCGTATTATCGTCGAATTTTAATTTTTTCAGAAAATTTCGTGCAAAATCAAGCATGCGTATTATACACGTGTGCGTGTTATAATCAAGATTTTACGGTAATTGATTTTAAAGAATTTCAGGGTTTTGATAAATTGTTAGTTTGCATAAAAATTAAAGATGGAAATTTTTTTGAATTTTTTAAACCTATTGATATATTAAACTTATTAAAGTTTTTAAAACAACAGTGCTGAACCATATATAGTTCAGTTTTTTAAGCTTTGTATTGTTCATCTATTTAAAAAGCAATAAAACGATACTTTTCCAGAATTATCTTTTTTACGTTCTTTTAGTGTGTGTCCAGCGAAAAATTGTATGTTTTGGTTTTGTACGTAATTAAATTACGTACAATAGGAAAATGGTGGGACCAAAATTTTCGTTCGTTATATCCGTGAGTTCGTTATATACCGGGTTCGCTATAAACGGGGTTTGACTGTATACCATTGTGGTACAGAGTACTATTTTATCTTTTTGAAAGAGTGAATGTAGTCATTAGTACTGAGTTTTGGTTGAAGGGGAGGGAGCCACAAACATTCGTAATTTTTTGCATTTTCCAGAAGGTTCCTCGACTGTAACCCTAACTGTAACGTGAAATGCCGACTAGAATTCTATGTATTCCTTTTCTAAGTAAAAGCAGCTAATTATTATTACTAAGCAGCGAGTTTAAGAGTGCAGTGACCCTCGTGTCAAGAATATTCTATTTAAGGGCAGGGGGTTGATGTTTTTACTACTGGCAGGTTAATTAACGTTAGAGAACGGAACAGAGCCAACGCCTGATGAGTCCCATCCATCTTCGTATCGAATTACGCCATTCGGGTGCATTTCGATTGGCCATTAAATCTCGGATACTCCGAATTTCGGACGTCCTAACGAAATCCTACCGATATCAAACTCGTAAATTGAAAGATCGGGGATGGCGCAATGCTTTCCTAATTGATTCTTCGGGCCGAAAATCGCATTCGTCATTCCGTCCACGCGACCTCCCCTCTCTGGAAGACCCCATCGGTTTAAAAGGAAAGCGATTAGTGCGGTTGGCTTCAGAAAACAAGAGCAACAGGGGAAGGTGAGGTCACGCGCGATCTCTTATCGACAAATCGAAATCACGCTTTTCACACGCATTGGGTCTTGCCCACTCCCTCCCGAATTCGGAGTTTTTCTGCGGCTTTCTCACTTTACTCCACTTGGCTCTTTATAAGAAACAAACAGAAGGTCGGTGAAACTTGATGTGGTCTTGTGTCGTGCCAGTTTCGACAATTTCAATCTGAATGGATCCAGTGAAGCAGAATCATTGCAGAAGTGTGTGACCGTACTATACTTACGATTTCTGCTCAAAACATTCCTAAGACAATATGATTCCCTGAGTTATTTGAGAGCTTTTTGAGACTTGTTTTTATCCGCTTCTTTGTACCAGAGCGAATCTAAGGGGATCCAAAATCAGAGACGGAAAATGTCTAGATATGTTTGTTTCGTTTTGTATAGCTGACATTCCATTTTGTTAGGAGTAAAATGCTAAAATCAACAGTCTGATTTTATAAAAACGAAAGTGGATACGGAATATTTGAAAAAATAGAAAAGCAGAGGAAACCTAAAGATGAAAAAAAGTCAAATCAACCCTCAACGTTTGGACAGTTTAAATATTTATTTGCAATTACAACAGAATTTTATCATGTGTTTTTCACCAGTTATTATGGATATAAAGTTATGAAAAGTGCTGGCGTTGAACGACAGTAATCTACATAGAATGATTTATGAATAGAGATGAACTTGGCAAGAACGAACAAGGAAAAGCATTGCCATTTGCTTTGTTGTATTGACTACTTAGTCTGATTATGATTTTCAAAGATAGTGGATATCCAATACATAAGATTGTTTTCGAAATATTTTAATACATAACATCCTGAAAAACTGCTATTATCTTAAAGACATTCTACTAAACATTTTATACCTCTCGTGGTGAGGTGTAACATAGACAACTATGGTAAGTTAAAGATAATAAAGGACAAGCATGAATTTTAAATAACAATTTATCAAGATCATCCGTAAATGCCTATTTTTTCTTATGTTTATCAAAGGCTCGAATTCACTGAATTGATTTGGAATTTTATATTAAATTAAGATGATACAGTGAAATTCTGAACTGTAAGCCTTAATTATATAATTCTTTCAATGTATAATTTTCATCGAATATTTAAAGGACATCCTATTGAAAGAAGCTGACACATGGTTTTGATTAAAAATGTTCTCGGATGTTTATTTTTCCTAATTAAAAGAAAAACGTAAAACATTTCACTAAATCATGAGAATCGTTAAAATAATTGAAACATGATTACCAAGTGACTTTTTTTCATTATTCCCTGCTGACACATATTTGGAGACACAACATTTGATGCTTGTCTCAAGAAAAAGAAAAGTGAAGTTACTCAGTCATTTCTACATGAATGTATTTATAAATATGAACTAATTAATAAGGTCATCTTTACTCACCATGTTTCTCGGTAACGAAGAAGAGGTTGTTATCAAAAGCAGTTTCGGTGAATTTTTATTGCGAAACGGATGTTCTTTTAAAGGTAAACTTGCATAATATTTTACTGCCAGAAATTACTTTCATTGTTTTGTTAAAAACTTTCCTTGTTTCCTTTCCAATTATTTTTAACTTATGTCAATGTTAATTCCAGGTTACATAAGGGTTTAAATCCAGAGTAAAAGCCTTAAAAAAAAAGAAAAATGGAAAAAAATTAACTTTAAAATTTATTTATGTAATGTAGAATAGAAAATTCTATTTGAATTTCAGACACGTCATTAATATATTCGTCATTCTAATTAATAATATTATAATTTCTAAGGGATTTCTAGCTGAATATTTAACTATCTTCTTAGAGAGAATTTATAAGGTTCTTTTGTTTAGTATCATTTTATCAAATTTGGAAGTTCTAGATCTGTTTTCTTTTAAATTAATTCTTAGATGTAAGATAAGTTGACAATTCCTACATTATTAAAGGATTCACCTCATAGAGAAATCGTTTTTTAATGGTAAAAGTTATTAGGAAAACATTATTATATTAATGTTCTTTCAGTTTTCTTTTTGTAATATTATCGATTAATGCAGTTTTTATTCATCTTTTTTTCCTTCCTTTCTCTTTCTCTCTCTCTATGCGTGTATGTATATATATATATATATATATTAATAAGCTTATGGGAACCTTTATAAATTTTTCTTCTTACATACAAAAGTTCTGAGTTTTGCACCTTACTATATTGAAATAGTTAAAAAATTCTCTTCTCACAACATTGTTTTTGAATTAACATATGTAGATTAGTGCCTTTCTGATCCATAATATATATATATATATACATATATATATATATATATATATATATATATATATATATATATATATATATATATATATATATATATATATATACATGTACATATATATATATATCTATAGATAGATAGATAGATAGGCAGAAGAAGACGGAGAGAGAGTGAAAGAAATAATTGTCTAAGTTCTAACTCTGTTCATGACAAAAAGAGTAAAAATATCTTTAATCCGAGCCTATGTTTTCACTACTAAAAATGAGTAAAAGAAACAAAAACACATTTTTCCTGATGTACAGTTCTTGTGACTACACTTTGTGAGGGAAAAATAAAAAAAAAATTATTCGACATTATTCAACTGAGCTTCAATTCTTGATGCATATGCTCGAAATGAGACCAAGAGATATTTTTTTTCTCCTTCAGAGCTAATAATTCTTTTGTCTCTTATCTTATGGATTTCAATTTTTGATGCATATTGCTCGAGGAGTCGCAACCTTATGGGAATGACGAAGAGTTTAACTACCTCAGCTTCTTTAAAATTGCAATTAACGAGGAATAACACATGCCCAACAGCCACAAACCGTTTCGTCGACAATGATGACTGCTATCAATGCAAGATACAGTTGTAATCTCGAAAGGCGAAACTGGATCGCTCATGCACGAGTTGATTAGAAACTTGCAAAAATAGAAAGAACTTGAAAAAATAGAAAGTAATGTATTTTGAATCGAATAACGCCGAATCAGAAGTTCGACTTTTGCGTCCATTATTCCTACAGAGTATCCTGTTGGAGGGGGACAAGCTATTGATCTGTCGACGTCGTACTGTCTGAATCCTTTTTTATGGAAATCCTTTTTGTTGTTTCCATTCTGACTTTCGGCGACCGAAAATGTATAAGGAGAGGGTTAGTTGCCGGCGAAAAAAGGGAGGCAAAAGAAGGGTTAATGGCAGGGAGTGGACAACCACAGTTGACAGGTGACTGCGACACAACGCGAGGCGGGGGTGAACGCTCGTTTTGGTCTCGTGATTCGGACGGGCGAAGGAAGATGGAAAAAAAAAGACTCGCGACCATCCTTTAATGGTTCTGCTCCGGCAGTTTTCTTGGTAAAAAAACCTTTTTTACCATCACACTTCCGCCCAGGTCAAGATGGATGCTTACCTGTAGCATGAGTGACGTGCCACGATGTCCTCTCTCCAGGAAAGCGTGCATCCTCTCTCGGGCCACGGACGAGTTGGCCAGTCCATCGTGGCCACCACCCTAATACATCAACCCTCGGCATCTGTCTAAGCACCCGTAATTCCTGAACTCATAAAAATACCCCCTACTTTAGATCGTCAGGTGGATATCGCCAATTAAGCCCCCAATGACGGTGCGCAAGTCAGGAATTACCAATGCTGTATCAACCGGACGCCATCTGCTTTATCTCTAGCTGCTTTAGATCAAGGTTGTAAGCAGAAAGAGGACGGAGGCTTTATCTCAACCCGAAACAGTTCCAGATTTCCTTTATTCCCCTCTTGAGTGATTATTGCTACTTCAAACATTTAATTTCAGGACGGAAATCAAGAAAAAAAAATGACATTTATTTTTTTTTATAAAGAAGGTAAATTTTATTCCATAACTTTTTCAATCTCCCGTGGCAACACCAAACTATATAACTCTACTATCTTCTTAGTCTTTGCAAGAGGTGAATTTGTAGAAAAATTACCATAAAATATTTTTTCCGAAATTTATATTTAATTTAATTTGCTATTTATTGAAAGCTAGTAAAAAAAGCGAAACAGCTCAAAAGAAAAAAAAAATTCAAAGCCTTCTTTTTTCATTTATGTAGTAAAAAATTTCTTCCCCCAACAAAACAAAATTAATTTCATCAAGCTTCGTTCAAAATTAATATCTGCATTGTGGAGATGATTCAAATACTCGTACTAACTTCATATTAATCTAACATTGAAAACTTTAAAAGGTACATGCTTTCATGCGAGTGTTTTTTCAAAATATAAACAAAATTTAAACGAGAAACCGGACTGTCATATTATTTTTTATAAATATAAATGTATAATTAAATTTTATTATATTTTATTAACCTTGACTATATATTTTGGCTTCATTGACCTCATAAAATCAAACTAAACACGTTTTAAAAATTTTTGAATGATAAGTGAGTTTTAATGCACAAGGTATTAATTATTTCATCTTTGGACTTGACAGTATATGATTGACAGAATTTTTATTTTTCGTTTAATTTCAAATAATTTATCTTTATCAGTAGCAATTTTAAGTATATGTAAACTTCTGTTAAGCTTCTTGTGAGTTGAAGAATTTTTTTTTCTTTTTTCCCATTTTTTAGATTTGAAAAATTAATTTTAAAAAAAATAAAATTCAAATCTTGTATGTATAAATTTCAAGCTTGTACAAGTTATAGAGAATTAGAAATATATTGATATCTGAAATCCCACAGGATCATTAAAAAAATATGTTTAAATATCTGAAGTTCTATCTGAAGTTCTATCTGACAGTTCTACATACCGTCTTACCACTCCACTATTTTCACAAAGCACACAGTAGTATGCGCCTTTCTCTATTTAGGTATTTAACAAGTGCGTGCACTGAATGACTTCTTGTGTTTCAGCTAAATCGATGAATGATTCTTCCCGATCCTACCCTACCACCTAGTTTTCGGAAAAACCCTTTGCACGGCTCATTGGAGAGACGGAGTCTCTAATTCTATGTCATACAGTCTTGATCTTTTTCCCCAGCCTGTCTACCTGTTCCTCTCAACAGCCCACTAGACATCCAAGACCTCTGGCCTCCTAGGACCGCTGAATTCCCCACCCCCACGAAAAAAGAAAAAGTTCCGTAACTGCTCATCGGACCTGTCAAAGCATTCATTGCGAATAACAATCAGGAAAAGAAACGCAAATAAGACTCTGGGCTTTTTTTTTTTCCTTTCGTGTGTGTATGTGTTTTTTCCTTGTGGTCCTATACGCCCTCACAAGTAATGACACGAACTACCGGCCTTACGCGGTCGAGATTTCTTAGAACTTGAACAGCATCCTCCGTACAAGGGGGTGGTCTGAGATAATTTTTGATGATTTTTTTCCCTCTTGTATATAGTTATTATTTCTTTCCGTAGTCGAGTTTCTGTGAAATAGAAAATTCATTTTATTTATTTATTTATTTTTCTTTTTTCGGATCTGGGGTATTTATTGGGGACGGGGGAGAGCTCTTTATAGTCCTGCAATTTTTTCTCATCGTAATTCGGCAAAAAAGATTCTGTTTGTACTCGCTGGCGCCAGATTTCTTCCGGAGGGTCTTTCTTCCATTAGAATGATATATTATAGGTATTTTATTTTCCAAATTAGATGTTTTGGATCAGAAACCCGCGGTACGATTCTGATTCGATTACGGTGTGGATACTGTTCTTAACAGGTTTGGCTGAAATAGTTCTAAAGCTCCCGTCTTTATTCTTTGAGATGCGGTTTATGAACTTGTACGTTAGTTCTCAGTATTTCATCTATTACTCTTCTTTCTCATTCAAATTCGTTTAGATAATAAATATATCGTTTGTTGAAGTTTGACACTTCAAAAATAAAAATTATGATAATTTTTTTCCCAAATTCATGGATATTGCCTAAAAGAAAAAGGGGAAAAAACCTGAAAATATTTAGGACACGCCTGCGTGGAATGAAGCCCAGAATACTTATCTTTTCCACTGTACAATTATTTCTCAGCATTGGAATTCGAAGCTTTTGCCTCTTCAGTGTCTGTTCAGTCGTACGAGTGCTGTCTAGAAATTAAAAATATATACCTAGCCCATCGGAAACAAAGTTGGCAAATATTCGATAATGTCGCATCTTTGTCTGGGAGAAATTTTAAACAGATTTTCTTATTTTCTTCTTTAAGCATTTAATTTATACTAGTTGGTACCCGTCAAAACATGACGGCTAGATAGTAAATAAACGTACTAATACACAAATTATACTCAACACATCATTGCGAAATGTTGAAAATCATAATGCGCAGAAGCAGATTAATGTGTTTAAGCGGCCTTGCGCTTAGTGAGTATCTAAAGCCAGATTCAAAAATGCCACTGAGCATGCGCAGAAAGCAATTTTGTTAATTGTAAATTATCACTAATTAAACAGTGCGAAACAAACAACTTCAATCAGGTTAATCTTATATTTCACAAACATAATTATCATAAAGATAAAAATGGCAGAGAGAGAGAGAGAGAGAGACTCTTCGGAATAAACGCGTTTATCATTAAAGCATGTCACTGAGCATACGCAGAAACAGTGAGTCTCTAAAGCCAGATTTAAACATGCTACTGAGCATGCGCAGAAATCAATTTTTAATTGTAAATTATCGCTAATTAATAGAAAATACGGTTACAAAAACAAAATTGGACAAATCTACAGATTACAATCTTTCGTTTATGACCAAAATGAAGTAAATTGGTGCAGTAGTTTTCTCTCACGGACTGCCCAAAAAGTCGGCTTAGTAACTTAAATATATAGATCACTCTGAAATTTCAGTGAAAAAGCTTGAAATCGACAACAGGATTATAGTTTGCCCTCAAATTTTTACCTCATTTCTTTATTAAGAGCCAAAAAAAATCTTATAATACTTTAAATTTACCATTTTCTATCATTTAAAAGAAAAAAAAGAGCAAGAAATAAAATAAATTCCCATAAATTGATAGCAATATCAAATTTCTCAAAATATTCATTAATTTTTAATTTCCTAAACTTCTTCCAATCTGTTCTATAAGCATGTTAATTACATATAATTTTTTACGAGAAATGTAATTTTAAAAGTACATATATATATATATATATATATATATATATATATATATATATATATATATATTAGATTTTAATTTCTTAACAGGGAAAAGTGGGTAAAAAGAATAATTATTTTGATGTCAAATATGTTTGTATGCATACACACCAACTAATTCTAAGTAAAAACTTTTTATGTACACCTTTATGTAGCAACAGATTTAACCTTCTAGAACAAACTGGTGTTCCCAAGAAGGGGAAATCATCTTCTTTTGTCAAACACATTAAATTGAGTAACATCTTAAAAAGTATTTACGACCGGTTTCGTCAGTGGTATTGAGGAAACATCTAAATCTACGATGTTGCGACACTTCATTGATACATCGCCCATTAAAATTCTTTCCCTGACTTTGAACTTGATATAGACAACTTTATACAGACGATAAGAAGAAAAAAAAGATAAATAAAATAATTAGATATTGGGAAAAGTCGTGTTTTAGGAGTAATAAAATGTTTGTAAAACCTGGTTTTGCTGCCCTTGGTGAAAAGTTACAAGATATTTCTGCCAATCGAGTGATTATACGTGCATCGACAGCTAACTAAATTTCAGAGTTCCTGGTATTCTCTCTCTGTTGTAACTTAACAAAAAAAGTACCTTTCAACAAATAAGTTTTGAGTAGCTTAACTGTAAACGATAGATGAGTGAATGAAACATATTTTTTATATGTATGCTCGTCAACAATGTTAAAGCTTAATAGTCAATATTTTATTTGTATTCAGCCTTACCCTGGGCTTCAGATATTCTACGGAAACTGACAAGTTGTGTTGACAGCAATATCAAATTTCTCAAAATATTCATTAATTTTTAATTTTCCTGATTTCCTTTAATCTGTATTATAAACGTGTTAATTGAAAATAATTCTTTCCAAGAAATATAATCTTAAAAGTGTTCTATCACGGATTTGAATAAAAAATTAACAAAAACTACTTCTAAACGAGCTAAACTTTTGCACACCAATAATTTCAAATATACCTACACATATACACACATACATACATATGTGTGTGTGTGATGATAACCCCATGAAGAAATAAATTGGCCACGAGAGAAGAAGTGTTGATCCAACACATAAAGCAGTCGTTATTGGTGTGTATTCGTGAATAATTGATGAGAGAAACACAGTCATGGAGCCAGAGAAGAGATACAAAAATATTACACAGTAGGTATCCATTAAATTAGCTTTATTCATCCTGAATTTAGATATTTAAAATGCCTGCTTA
>OU015498.1:131328150-131345650 GCA_907164885.2 Dolomedes plantarius | reverse complement strand
ATATCAGCTCTCTAAACGTTAAGTTTTCTCTCATATATATCGTTACTTATTGACACCTCCTTTTTTCCCCTCCATCTCAAGCTATATGTAGAAAGAACATGAGAGATTTTAATCTCTTAATACTTTTGTCCGCTGTATAATCTCCACTAAACTGTAGCACCCGACCTCTCAATTATTCCGCTCGGGCAGTTCCCGAAATTTTCCGGACTCAGCCAACCCCTAACACTCCTGAACAGAAGTCGAACTTATGTTGCTTTTTTTTTCCCCTTTAGTAATATTTCCCCCCGCTCAATATACAATGGGACTGCAGACTTAGTGACTCCGCTGTCAGTATTTATGTATACATCACTCAGGTAACAATATGTACGACGCATACTCATAAAACGAAGGAAATTGTGCTCCGATTCCCTAAAAGAGAGAAAAGATTTTTCCCCAGTAGGGATATAAAAATATACTTCAGTTTGGAGAAAAAAAGTGTCATAGAAATAGCTTTAGCATACGCTTTCTGCGATAAACTTATACTGATATGTATATTTCGAAAAGAGATATTTATTGCTTGCAATAAACCATTGGCATCTCAAGTCCATGACTTGTGTGGAGGGGGGGGGGGATCTATAGGACTGACAGTTCAAAATATAAAACACAGGCATGAAATAAATTTTTAAAAATTAATTATTTTTCCTGCACTCATCTCATTTAAAAATGTCTTTTTTAGCAAGCAAACGTCCTTTACTTAAATTTCTTTTTAAACAGGATTCAGTCATTAGTTCATTCAGGAAATTTATAGAGTTTTAAACCTTCCTTTCAATCTAAACTCTATTTTGAAAAATTCTAAGAAGTTTTTTGATTAATTATAGTGTTAATAGAAACACAGTGCATTTTTTAAATATTTGTTAAAGTTATTAGTCCCTATATTAGTTTTATAATTTTCAACCACCTCATGTATAAGGCAGTTATATCAACTCCTTCCGTAAGATTTATCAATAAATAAAGGGGCTTGAAACGTCTTGTTACGTCTCTTTGCATATTTTTCGACGAAATGTGTTAAGTTATAGCGATACAATGTAATGGTCGATGTTTATTAGCATGTTATGTAATAGCCATATCAGTATACTAAGTTTAGTTTATTCAGTTCGTAAGGAAGGTACAGGAAGAAAACCATGTGTATAACGAAACGCTTCTCCTGCTTCCATTTCAAAAATTTGCTTTGCAATAACTTATTATTAATCTCTTTTTTAGTTCATTTTAAATTCATTGTTTAGTATTCTATCAGGACTTTTTCAAAAAGTAATTACTAATTTATTTGGTATTCATAAACCGTCATAATGAAATTCAATGCACCTAAATTTGTTGAATATGAATATGAGAATTTGTTTTTATTTTTCATGCAGATATTCATATACATAAATTAAAGCAACCATTCCATATGCAATCAATACAGGAATAAATCTTTGCATGCAAATTAATTGTATATTAACACAACTAAATTCACCTCGTAGATAAATAAGTCTTTTTTCCCGATACATATCAATATGTTTATCAACTTCTTATTATTTTTGAAATATTTAAATGTCGACAATTAAGTATATGCAGCAAGAAAGCTTGGCAAATTACCTTATATCGGCTATCTTCTCAATAAATTATGCTGAATAGGTTAGAAAACGATGCTGTCACCAACTGACTCGAGACATCGGGAAAATTTTGGTTATTATTACTATGTTTGCATGTTGAGTGCATGTATGGTTAAGAATTATCTTTCATTGTTCCTCCATGTGAAATTATAAAACAATGGATTTGTTTCGTATCTCAACAACACAGCCCTATTACATCTAATCAGGCTGTTGAGCTATAGTTTTCGGCAAATAATGTAAATAATGTAAATGATTAATAGGAATATGATTTTAAGATAGCTAGCAAACATAAATACTAGATGCGGAGTAAATTTACAAGTCATGAAATCCTACTATTGAAGTTGATATGTTTATATAAGGAGCAAGTCATAATTTCATTTTTACAAACGTCCGACATCCTCTTTAAAATTCTTCATAAAACTCTGAGCAGCCTGCATGAACTCACGTTCTACTGTGTGGAACGTTATAAATAAATACAGCTTTAAAGGGCAATTGAATCACTTTTATTCTCTATTCTGTGGCATGTTTCGGAATAACGTACTTTTAATTCATGGAAGAACACACCTTCATTTATCCCTACAGTAGGGATTAAACAGAATGTCAAGATAGGAAAAAAGGGAGAGCATTCCCACTTCTTCGCACGATGCATAAATCACAATCACACAATAGTCTCACCTTTTTGCTGCCACGTTTATGAGGATATGATTCAGGTCTGCCACATTTGGCATTTATTGGCCCTTTTAGCGATTTTTTAATTTCTAATTTTTAGGTATTTTCTGGGTTATTCTTTACCTCGTGAGTTTAAATTAGTATTTTCTTGTAAATAACAAAATCTGCGATATTCACCTTCATTGAACGTAAAATGTAAATCAAAAACATTTAAATAGGTCTATGTATGCTCCATTTCTTCAGCTCGCTGCTGTTACAGCAATTTACAGCATTCAACACTGCTATATTGATGAATGATCAGCCACAACGATTGGTCAGCCAGTATGATAACAGTTACAGTGGAATATAACTTTAATAAATAAAAAAAAAAGTCTAAGGGGGTTATTTCGTATTTCCGATCATTAAATGTATGGTTAAAATCTTCTCACAGAGGTTTA
Organism: Dolomedes plantarius; assembly: GCA_907164885.2. NCBI lineage: Eukaryota > Metazoa > Arthropoda > Arachnida > Araneae > Dolomedidae > Dolomedes > Dolomedes plantarius. Next base: position 131,342,913 of record OU015498.1, on the reverse strand, counting down.
AATAATTTACATCTTATCACATAAACACTGTTTCCAAAAGGCTAACGCATTCTATATTTGTCTGATGTGCTGTAATTTTCAGAATTTCAATATTGTGCTAATTATAAATTGTTTAAAATGTAGCAAAAAATCGTATTTTCCAAAATTTCTGAATATAAGGGGAATAAAATGCTATGACAATATGTTTCGTTTTTATGTACATAAAGTCATATCATGATATGACTAAATATATTACCTAAAATAGAAAAAAAAATAGATCCATCTCAGTTGGTGTAAAAGGCAGTAAAATCTTGCATTAGAGAATCATTATAAAATTCATCTTAATTGAAGGATTTTGAGTATTTATGAAATCATATTTATTCTTATTTTTTGTTTTTAATAAAAGTGCAGTTTATTGCATTCCGAAGTTTATCGCACCTACGAAATTTGTAGTGTTTTTAAAAAGTGTCCTAAACCTTCTAAAACTGAGTTGGATGAGGATGAACTGAGTTTATCCCAAGAGAGCATCAGAAATAAGAATTATTCACGCCTTTTGACAGTGTATAATTACATTTCGATGCTAATGTTTCCCATGGGAGTTTTCAGACATAGTTACCACTACGCATAAAGGAATCCCGAACTGTGAACTTGCCTATTTGGAATTCGATTTATATTTGCTTTATTACGTTATTTATTTCCCACGTAGGTGTTCACCGTTTAGCATGCGTTGTTTAGCAATAAGCTTGAATTCTTTATGACATCACGTTTAAGAGAAGTTTTCCTCTTTCGCACTAGTTCAATCAAGCAAGACTTGATGAAAATTTACAATTTCTACACATTTTCTCGGTAGCACAGGTATTTTATTAATATCAGGAAAGAATGTCACTATTCAGATTGTTTTTATGCATTTTTTTTTTTACTTATGCATGTGTCATATTTATTTCTTATTTTATTGCTAAACCAATTCGGATACAATCTTTGCATGAGATAAAATTAACTGGTGGCAGATTTATTTTTTTTTCCTATTCTAAGATCAAAATGAATAATTGATATGAGAACCAGAATATGAAAGAGGTTGAAACCTGAATGCAACAATTTAGGTGGAATTCTTAAAGTTTTATTTCTACAAATTCATTTATTAAGATTAACAATCATAGCTTTTGTTTTATTCGAAGCATTGTGTGAATCACTAAAAAGGAACGTTTGGATAGTTCAATGCTTTTAACTTTTCATTAAAAACTTCCTCTGAACTCAAGAAATTAATTGAAATGTTTCCTGTATCGAAAACTTTTGCATAAACATCAGATCTCGTTTCATACATATATAAACATCTTCTACACATTCAACAAATAGAAATGCGTACTTTAATAGAATTTGAAATTAAAGTTAAGATTAAAAAATTCGCAGAGGATTAATATTACGAAAAGAATCATTTATAAAATTATTAACGATTATTATTTGTAGTGTCGGGTGGAATACTCCAGAGAAGATGACTTTTGGGAATTATGTTAAGAAAATGTGTCACGCATGCGATATCTCATTAAAATCAAATATCGCCTTTTTTATGAGCGATAGAGATACAAACATGAACTTGAAAAGAACATAAAATAAGAGAAAATATCCGAATCAAACAGTCAACAGCTTCTTTTTTCAAACTTTGTTTTGAACTTTGCAACATCGTTGCCTTTATATTTACCTCCCCCCTTTTTTTTATTTATTTTCGAATCAGCCAAGCGAAAACGATTTTCCATTTCCGCTTCAGTCATTCGAAAGTTCGAAGCGGCTGTTTTCCATGCAAAAGAAATTACACCAGAACTTTCGAAAAAAAAAATTTCCGGCATAAAACCTTTTTTTAAACTTTCGCTAATTTTAATCATTTTTTAGTCATGTCACCGTGAAACAATGAATCCTGTGTATCAACATACTTTTGCCCTGATAGAATAATGAAAGTCATGGAGTATAAAAATTTAGCAAAATATGTTGGGCGATTGAATATAAAAAAACTTATTCTTAGAATTTTGTTTTTAATCAAATGGTTACATTATAATTACTTCAAAGGGGAAGCTTAGATCTTTCAATGAAAGGATTTTCAAAAATAATTGGTGTTTGAGAAGTTAATATTATTCTCTAGTTCTATCTTCTACAAGGAAATGACTTCTAAAAGTAACAAAGTAACTAGTCAAATACCACTGGTGTTGTTGTGCCGTTTTATATTTAAGAAATCTTGGAAAAGTCCTAATTAATTTAAACTATTTGAAATATTTTTTCTTCCTAATAAAATTCTGAAGAAATCTGAAAACATTATTGTTCAGGAAACTGCTTCATGATCGCTCATCATTTTGGATGACAGAGGAAAAGAATTTATTCTGAATTTGATTAGCTTTTATTCAGGTCCTACTCGAACCAACGGCGTCTCTAGGGGGGGGGGATAATTGCACCCCCCCCCAAAAAAATGTCCAGCGAATTTTTTTTTTTCATCGCCTAAAATTATATAATCCTAGACCTAATACTAAATGAGTTTAAATTTAAAACGAGAAGATGTTTATTTCTTATATATATATATATATATATATATATATATATATATATATATATATATGTATATAACCCTAAGATCCGACGTTGTTCCCCTCGAATCTCTAGACTGGAGCCGCCACTGACTCGAGGACTGAACAGATATGTTACATTAAAAGTTCGTTACTTGAACTGCAGAAATATAACGCTTTTTTTCCCCGTTCATTCTGTACGAATATGCTTAACAATATTCTAGTACTCTGTTCCAATATCGCGTACGTATACGAGGCATCCATTTTTAATTGGCGACTCTCTTGGCGACCGTTCCTCCACGTCTGCAACCCCTTCATTGTGGCGTACACATACAAGGGTCGCGGAGTGTCCGCGATCGCTTTCAAAAGGCGATAAATGACTGCCGAATGGAGTCGAATCCCTGTCAAAGAACACGAAAAGAGGGCCCACTCCACAAAAGATGCGCACTCCGCTTCCCCCTTCATTATGTGCTCTCCGGGACTGGCGCACAATGGGCCGAACTCCGCTCGGGAGATGCCAGGAATAAAACGCATGATACCTCGCTTTGTTAGATGCGGACGGGAGCTTACACTGACACCTTCCGATGAAGCTGTCGGTGTTTTTGACACTGCCGGGAGTTGATCCTGTTTTCCGTACCGTGCGGAGAAACTCGAAACGAGGGGCATTCTTAACAGGCGAAAGTCGGCAAACAAGTTATTTCATACTAGAGTGCAGACCCCAAAGCGCGCGTGTATTTGTAAATCAATAAAAAGAAATTTTCTCAGAGTTGTACATCCTAATATATAAGACCAATAACTGCGTAAATGTACTCGTCATTAAGATTTTTTCCCCCTTCCTGGTATACATAAAAGATTCTTTATGATAACTATTTATCCTTTTCCTTACGGGGTGGGATAGCATGTAACCCAGAAATACGGGTCCAAGAATGAATTTATATATATATATATATATATATATATATATATATATATATATATATATATATATATATATATATATATATATATATATATATAATGTATATATACATATATGTACATATACATATATATATATATATATATGTATACATATATATATATATATATATATATATATATATATATATATATATATATATATATGTATATATACATATATGTACATATACATATATATATATATATATATATATATATATATATATATATATATATATATATATGCATATAACCCCCCTTAATGACCGTTCTTACAAAGGGGGTATGAAATTTCTAAAGAAGGAATCGGAAAAATGGGTCCCGTAAGCTAAAGGTTAAAACGTCAAGACGGGCACCACCTTAAATAAATTCTTCCCATATGTAGTTTTCATAATTATTATAAAATTTTTACTTCTTTCAATCCAGTAAAAAAGTTGATCGTAGCGCTCCAATCCGAGCTATCAATCCAATAATTTAAATTTGAAATAACCTTGAAATATTAGCAGCTTGACCTAATGCATTTAGTTGTTTCGTTGGTTTTGGAGAGCTACTTCTTTTGCTCCATAAAACTGATATGTATTTGGATAATTATCGACAGAATTTTAAAAAAAATAATTATAATAAAACATGTACTAAAGCTTATCTAAGGCTTCATGAATAATTCTGTAAGAAAACGTACATATAATTTTGAAAGTCAAAATACCTTATTCTTCCAAAATTCGTGGTTCTACAAAATAAAATAAATGCGTAATTATGCCATATGTGAATTTTGAAAATCTCCATCTTTATTTTTAATTATATGTATTTTTTATACCTGTCAGTGTAATTCACTTTTATTAATTACGTATTTTATTTAAAAACTTTTTAAATGATAAAAATAATTGCTTTTAGAGTTTTAAATCACTCAGATTCTAATTAATATGAAACACAGGTTCTAAGTAGTATAAAAAAAAGATTAAAACTATTATTTAGAATTCAAATTTTACTTATTTAGTGTTTTCTTATGAAATGAGTCCTTAAGAAGCGACAATTTTTTAATATTTTTTTCTAAACAGAGTTGGATTTTTACATCCACTTCTTCCTAAACTCATTTTATTTCCTTTATATCTTTTCGCAGTAAAATTAGGCAAAAGCATTTTTCTTCTGTTGATTATAACACTTGCTTTATCACTCGTGTTTTACAAATTGTTATTAAAAACAGCTACGAGAAAAATGTAAATAACAAGATTAAAAACTTACATTCTATTTTTTTTTTGACTTGGCATATATTAAGTTGTTACATTAACCTTTAGCCTACGGGGCCCATTTTTCCAATTCCCTCCATAGAACGGGAAATTTAAAACCTCCTAGGAAGAACGGCCATTAAGGGGGTTATATATATATATATATATATATATATATATATATATATATATATATATATATATTTATATTTATTTATTTATTTATTTATTTTTTGCCCGTATTCTTGGGATACGTGTTATCTCACCCCATAAGGAAAAGGTTAACAAATAGTTTTTTGCATCTAATATTTAAATGAGAACACTTTTTTTTTAAATAACAATTTTGAAAGAATTTTCTAGAAGTATTTTTCTAAATGCAACATTAGCAAACAGGTTATTTTTTTTCATATGATATGTTTAAATGAAGAACACACCTTTTTTTTTTCTTTTTTTTTTTTAAACTTTGATTGTAACATTTAATTTTAGATACAAAAAAGAATTGAATTTGCTAATGTGTACTTAGAAGCTTTCAAACTAAAAAAGCAACAGTAGCTTAACCTATCAAGATCTGAAGGTAACCTTCGTCTATCTTAATATACAGGAAAAAATTTAACAAGAAATGAAAAATATACATTTGCTATTTTTTATATTTATTTTTTAACATTTGCTATTCTGGGTTTTGATGGCCGAATGGCTAGGGCGCTGGCATTCGGTTTAGATCCAGTGGGTTCGAGTCCCTGTGTTGTCATGGATGTTTGTAGCCGTTCGGAATCGGTTTTAAACTGTAGGTCCTGGTCTAAATAGCCCTCGTGTAGCAAAAAGTTGACCGTAGCGCTCCAAACCAAACCACTAATCTGCGATTGGGGAAATACTGAAAGCAAAATTCCTCATGGCTTAATACTGGGGATTTAAGATCTGCGATGCTAACTGACGCATCTTCTTCAGTAGGAATTTTAAGATCTGAAAGATTAGCTTTAATAGTGTCAATATTCGTGATAATTTACCTGTACGTTCTCGTTTTGCTCTTAAATAGAGTTCTTGCACAAATCAATCAAAACGCATTGTTTGGTGCATTAAAAAGATTTGAGTATCTTTCCCGAGATGAAAGAGCAATTATGAGTTCCAGGTAACTCTGTAAACAACCTTTTAAAAACCGCACACGTGTTAATTTTTCTCTTCTGCAGGAGTCCTACTTACATAAATGTTTCCCCCTTTTCGTCTTACTTTATGCCCTACTCTGAGAGACGGCGAATCGTATTTATAGCATTTGATTTAGGATTTGCGTAACTGCGGGAGGGGGAATGCATAAAACAAGAGCCCCCTTGTTCTCGCGAGCGACAACCATCTGTTCCCTCAGATCAGATCAAGTGGAAAGAGACTTTCCTTTATTTCCTGTCTTGGCTCTCGGTTTGGGACATCCCTATTTTATAGCCAGTTAAAAGCAGTGATTAGAGTGTGTTGTAGTCTGTCTATATTAGGTTGAAGTTCAGTTCTCTTCGGATTCTCAACTCTTTTGCTGGAGTATGAAGCAGTTTGTACAAAAGTTACAGCCATTGATCAATATTCCAAGCACAGTTTGAAGTGAAAGTCGTTAATGTCCTTTTGTGGAAGAATTATTCTGTGTGAGATGCGTACCTGTAAACTGTAGATATTGAAACGTGCTGAAGAATGGATTAGATGAATCTTAAACTGCAGATTTTTAGTATCAAAGTTATATTGTTTTTGCTGCACATCTGATCTTTCCTATCATGCTAAATCACTTCACTTCTACCTACTGTACCCGAATGTCTCATTTGTGATAACATTTTTTAAAAGAACTTTTGAAACGCGGAGCAAGGAATTACTGAAGAGGAAAATGTTTCGGCTAAAATAGATTCCTCATCAACTTTCAATTCCAGCTTCATAAAAATGAAATCAAAAAGTGTTCAGTAATGAAACAACGCTAAGTAACAAATAAATAGCGGAAATAAATTGCAGAAGATTTTTTTCAGCTCTTAAGAAGAGTAGTAGGAAAAAATGCTTAAAAAATCTTTATTTGTTCATAGTAAAGCAACCACTTTGTGTGTCTCAGGTGTTAAAGTTACAGAATATTCCAAATTTAGGGTGAATGAATATTAAATATCGTTTAATATGTTTATTATGAATTTCTCTTAAACAACTCGTTCGTGACTACTTTCATAAGTTCGTCGATCGTTTTGTTATAAACAGAAGAGGTTTTTTTCCTCCTTTTTACTCGAAGAGAAACTTAAATAGCTTAAAATGAAGGTACTCAAGATGAATAGACTTTTTCGAGTATCATTCTCAACGGTGACAACAAGGAGGGGGGTGGTTGTGAATATTCGCCGCCAAATCACGTGACAAGGGGTGCTTGCCAATCCCCTCCCCTCTATCTGAACTCCCCCTCTCCGAACAGAATAAACGATATTTGAAAAGAGACAGTTGTGCTCAGAACTCCGCGCGAAGGACATACATGGGAAGACTTGGAGAACTTTTACAATGAAGGTTAGGTACATTATAAAACGGAGTTTGTAGAATAACTCAAGATGCCTAGTTACTTGGATACGGGACACAGGTCCATAATGGGACCCATGGATTTAAGTACAGCTTATCGGTTTAATACCTCAGTGATGGAATACTATGCTTGTAAAAGTAAGTTTAATTTTGTAGAATATATTCCTGTAATTAAATCGAAAATCACAAGGAAATTTAACTTCTATAAAACGAAAATAATAATTATCATAATAATAGTAATAATAATCAACACTTCAGAGTTAACAGGTTGTCAGGTAACACTGACAATACTTTCACGTTCATATGATCTTCAAATCTTTAAAGTAAGTGCGCATTTAACCCCGTAGTTATTCCCATTAACATTAAATTTTATAAAATATAGTATAATACATGAATAATTGCGGAACATGTATTGTACTATGTAAGACATCTGTGTTTAAGTATATGCAAATATTCAAAGTTACACACTCATTGAAAAATATATCAATGAACATATCATTTACGAACATTGTAAAGCGATTTCTTAAGCGAACGATTCAGGAAAAATTGGCTTCAATTTCCTGATTATAAATTAATACAATACAGCACAAAGAGGCAGTTCTTTTTAATATATATGATCCTGTTAGAACTATTGCTCACAATATTTGTATTATCTTGAATTATTTAACTACCAGTTTTATTAAGCAAATTAAAATAATGATTCCTATACACAATAATTTATTCATCCTTCCATTAAATTTTATGATCATAAGCAAACAATAAATCGTTACTGTATTAAGCATAAAACCCTTATCTCTAGATATTTTTGTAATCATTAACGTGTAGGTTTTTTTCAACAAGATTGATGGAGATATTAAGCTAAGTGTCCTTCTCGATTAGAAATGGAAAAAATATATTTTTTATTAACAAAACAATTATTCGGGTTTTTTCAAATGAGAACCACAAGTTTCAGCAGAAAATACCTAAGTAAAGTAAACAGTTACTATTACCTTCTTTCAATATTTTATAAATAAAAATTTTTCAAAACTGCTGACATGATAAATCTCGTGAAATTTCTTATTCCTTTTTGTTCTTGCTTTATCAATAATTAAAAAAATTTCCAGAGTTTCCAAAACAAATATTTAGCTATTTGTAAGTTGGTAAATATTATTGAATGGGTAAATAGGCATAACACCGTGATTTCTTCCATACCCCGGTGAAACTTAGGTAAGATTGTAACGTAGTGATATATTAAGCACATTTAACATATTAACTTTGTGAAAAGAAAAGTTTTTAAATGCGAACGAACCTGAACATTTAAGCCCGCATAAGTTTTCTAACGGGAGAAAGTTCTAAGAAAACCAATAATTATTTGACAGACTACAACATAACACAAGAAAAATTCTAAAAGAAAGAAATCTTTCTAAAGCTATGTTAATCTGCTTTTAAATTTCTAAGAAAATCTACACATATTTGCACTCAGCACGTTTCTAAATGTTTCCCTTTATTTCCTTTTGCTGTCAAGATTTTAAAAAAAAATTATATACAGAAGCGTCAAAAACAAATCTATCTCAGTTGTTCTCGTGGGAAACGTGTTTAATACCCTTTCTCTCATAACAGATGACTTTGCTCCTACTTAGAACTAAAAGGTGGGGGAAGCTACAATACAAAATTGAAAATAAATATTTAAAAAAACAAAGAGGAAATTTTGAAGCACCGACCGGTTTGCTCGGAGATTTGCGTTGTTAAGCCCTTTCTCTTTCGTTTATTCTTGTTTATTAATATTTCTTTCATATCTTTTGTTTCCACGAACGAAAGTTTTACTCCAGAACATCAAGGAAAGAAAACGGTTTTGGATAATTTACAAGTTAATCTATCAAATATTCGTCTTGAAAGCATGCACATGTTTATAAAAAAAGGAAATTAAAATCTTTCAACATCAATCAAGATCACGAATTGTTGCTCTTTCAAATAAAACTATTTTGGTGGAAAGTGTGTTCATAATATTTGAATATTTAATTTATTTGTGACATTTATTAATGAAGATCGCTTAAAAGCAATTGGCCATAACTATTAATCGCTGTTAGTGGTTTTAAGTACTATTTTTAATCTCCAAGGTAAACATTTTGCTTCGATATTCACATAACTTTACACTCGTGTTTATATTAATTGGGACAATCAAATAATTTAATGAAGCAAAATCCTGGGTATGTGTGTATTTTAATTTATATATATATATATATATATATATATATATATATATATATATATATATATATATATATATATATATATATATATATATATATATATATATATATATATATATATATATATATATATACAGTGGAATCTCGATCTATTGCTTTTCAAAGGACCGACTGAACTGAACGATAAATGAGGGAAAACGATAGATGCGAGAACATAACAAGGATATATGATCATGGGGACCCAGTAAAATAAACGATACATACGGAAAAACGATGATTCGGGGAATGATAGATGGAGATTCCACTATATATATATATATATATATATATAGTGGAAGTTTGTTAAGTTAAAGTTTGTGTGTGTGCGTATGTGTCAGCTTGAGGTTGAAGAGAAATGAACAAAATAAAGTTTATAGTTTGGGGTTAAATCAACAAACTGTGAAACCGTATCGCAAACGTACTGAAGCTTGGAATCTTGAAACACGTTGTTTATGGAAATAAGAAAATAAATCAGAATATTCAAAGTTTAATTTTGAGTAAAGCACAAAATACCCATTGCCAGATGGATTAGCTTAGACTGCCTTTTACAGATTAGTTAATCGTTTAATATGTTTATACCTATAGAATAATTCTTAAGTAGGATTTTGTAAGTATGCGTAAAAGAATAGGTATTTTTCTAAATAGAAAAATATTTCACATTAACAAAATTGTGGGAAATTTTTTTTAAAAGGAGGAAAAAAATTATTTGCAAGGTATTATAGTTAAATACAACTTGGAATAAGCGTAATTGGATCCCACAGTTTCTTAAAATCCAGTATTATTAATTTTTTACTGTGTATTTTGAGAAGCTGTATGTTTCCGTTATCATATTAGTTAAAGTTTAACATTGAAAAATTTTAAGGCAAACATATTCAACTATAGTAACAATACATTTTTTATAATAGGTCATGAGAATATCACAGTAATTGCCTTTGGCTTCGCAGTGTTATATATATATATATATATATATATATATGTGTATGTGTGTGTGTGTGTGTGTGTGTGTGTGTGTGTGTGTGTGCATATATATATATATATATATATATATATATATATATATATATATATATGTGTGTGTGTGTGTGTGTGTGTGTGTGTAAGTAAGTAAGTAAGTAATGTTACAGTGCCTCAAAAGGTAACCAAAACTGCAACACATATTTGAATCTCTTCGATCCCATTGCGTAAATTCTACCGATATCCTGTTCATGTAAGATTTTTTTTTAAAAAAGGTTGCATTTTAATGTTTTCTGTATCCCAGATTATTTCTGATTATTTATTGTATTTCATTTAATGGAGAGTTAATAACCGTTGCCATTTGCACGTGTGTGAGAAATAAGGCGCTATCACTTCTGGTAATGATCAACTAGAAAATACTCACCTGCTTGGGCAAATGTTATTTCTTGGCTTTATTTTTTTATAGAAAAAACAAATGAAATTCTTCAGCGCCGAAAAGAAAAAGCAATAAATAAATACAAAGCATATCCGCAAAAATACTCCACCCTACAGGTCGTCATATTATTTTCCGAAGAAAAGAATTCTCGGAATCTTCCTTCTGATAATATCCGAGGTATTCGATGCGGAACCAACAGATTCCAGAAGGAGCGCGGAATTATAAAATCTGAGAATAATTTCTCCCGAAAAAATTCTTTTTTAAATAAACGAGACTGTTTTTGTTTTGTTTTTTAAATTCGCGAATTCATCTTTTTTGGCAAGAAATGCTGCTTAAACATCTTTCTGCGAAAGACAATTAATTTTTTCCCCTTAAGAGTTAAAAAAGTGAGTTGAAAAGACAGAATAATGATTTCAAAGAAGTTATAAAGAAACATTTAGTATTGCTTTGTCATTTTTAAACTGATATATGTATTTCTTATATTCAAATTAATTACTCATATCCTTGAAAATATAAACAGTACACCTTGGATAAAATGGTAGGTATGTGATAAGAAAAATTCTAAATTACTTAATTTTATCATTTATGGTAAAAGTGTTCATTTGAGTAGTATTTTAAACCAACGTGAATATCATTTATTTGGATTTTGATGAAGCTTACATAGTATATTTATCTAATAAAATAACTTTATTAGTGTCTTCCATCAGAAAAGCAGCTTTTGCCCCTGGGACATATTAAAGGTTTTAATGTAATAAGAAAATAGCTAATTTTTTCACACAGTATTAGCAATAAATTTTTTGTAAGCCTTTCAAATGTGTTTATATTTTTTGGGGGTAATACTCAGTTACCATCTTCGGAAATGAATGAAAATTTTGTGTGATAACGCTCACATAAAAATTTAATAGATATGAGGCTTTTAATTTCTGTGCATTTGCAGAAAAGAAAAAAAAAACGTGTGATATAAAATGTAGCTATAAAATGTATCAATAATCAATGTTTTTCATCTTAAGTTTGTTTTGTATTTTGGTGCATTAGTTATATTCGGAATATTGAACTGCATAACCATTTATAGTGACGTTTTATTTACCTTTTAACATGTTCATTTTTTTCCCTAATGAGTGTGTGTGTGGGGTTCGTTTCAGATTCAAGCAGTGTCAGTTATTTGCCTACCTTGGATCTGGAATCGAATCCGGGCGTGGAAAATATCCATCCCAAAATGGGGAGGTCCAATTCCTCCGAATCCCAATCGTCCAGTAAGTTTGCTTTGATATCTCTAGTCTAACAGAGTGGGAAAATAAACTATTTTCTCGAACCTGAATATATATATATATATATATATATATATATATATATATATATATATATATATATATATATATAAGAGGATTTAGTATATGTAACAGCTTAATTTGTGTAAATAATCATGCGTTTTAAATTTATGTTTGCCATTTTTATAATTTTTCAGGGTATCAGTCTTTCATAAATAAATTTATTTCTTGAATATCATTTTTTACATTTGTTTTCGTTCAAAGGACTGGTTTTATGAAAGAAAACAGACTCTTGTTATTTCATTAATGTGTATACAGCTTTGTCTGCAATTTGTTTAGTATAGGAATTTTGGGCAATATCGGCTTAAATTTGTCCTCCTGGCCATGTAAAATACCCTATTTCGGTTCAGAGGAGTGCATTCTAATCTCAATAGCAGAAATAGTTTATTTTTAAAATCATTATTAGGGTCTAATAAGGCAGATACAAACTAAAGAAACATGTGATATGTCAGCTTCTTAATTCCTTAGTCAGGAAAAAATCATCAAGAAATTTTCAATCTAAAAATATTTAAAATTTATTGCATAGTAAATTAAATAACACAGTAAATCATAAAACTTGTTTAACACTAGAATGATGCACTCTTCTATTTATGAACATGAAGATGTTGCTTACAGTTTATATGGCCCATTACGCATAAATCTGGGAACATATCTTTATTTTGAATTAAAGCTAGGGTACCGTTAAACATTGCTAGGGTAACATTTATTGTCCATCTCATTTCATATTAAAAAAATAATAAACAATTATTGTCATTCATTTAACAGTGGTTTCCTAATTCATATTTATTTTCCGATTTCAAGTTGAAGACTCATGATATAAAATGCTGGAAAGCTCTCTCTTCCCTGAAGCACAAATATATGTGTGTGTGTGTATGTGTGGTTTCTGTAACAATTCATCTTTTTTCTGGTCCCATTTTTTTTAGTCAATTTTTTTTAATTCCGGTATCATTTCTCGGTATTATTATTTGTGTTAAAATAAACTCAAGTCTTAAATATTTGTCCTATTAGAGAAACATGCTGTCTCCGAATCTCAGATGTCATTTTTAAACTTAACTATAACATTTTCCGTAGGATACACCACTCTATTCTCCTTTTCCAAATTAAATTTGACTTTATTATCTCAATATAAACAACCTCAAGAGCAGATTATAAAAATAGACATTTGTGTATGTTTTCTAAAACTTTTAGTATCATATAACTTTCATTTTGATGATGTTATAGAAATATGTGTCAAGCCTACTCTTACAACAGACTTTTATTCATAACTCAAAAAAAATTTCTATTGAAAATCCTCTGTTTGGTTCAAACAGATTTGTTGAAATTGCTTCTTTTTTCTTTTTTTTAATCTCCAACAGGCCATGGTGGTGTCAACCAACTGGGCGGTGTGTTTGTAAATGGTCGACCTCTTCCAGATATGGTTCGCCAGCGCATTGTCGAACTTGCTCATCAAGGGGTTAGGCCTTGCGACATTTCCAGACAGCTCAGGGTGTCTCATGGATGCGTTTCCAAGATTCTCGGAAGGTAAGATATATATATAGATCTAGAAAAATATGCGATTGAAATAAATAATGCATAACTTCCTGGTTAAGGAAGCTTATAATTTACTTGAAAGATACGAAAAGTAGGGAAAATGCATTAAACCTAGGGATACGTAAATTTCGCATAAAAGAAATCGAAATTTCGCAACAAAAAAATACAATATATAAAAATTCGCATTTATTTTAAAAAATTACAATTTTACTTACTTAGATAGAATCAAAATTTTTAGTTAAAAGCTAACATTGTAGTAGTCTCCACCTTATGTTCCTTAAGTCTTTGTCTTCTGTCATTAATTACTATGTTGTACATACTAAAATATCTCGGCATCTACTCTATTAACGGGACTATAGAGGCTTTGCATACCTGCCTTTGCAAAGTTAAGGTAGCAGTATTTCGTTGCAATTAAAATCTGTATAACATCAACAGGAGTCTCTCATTTGACTACAGTAAGTAGCTGAAATGCCCTTGACTTTGGAGCTCAAGAGACGTTCTTAAATCTACTAAATTGTTCCACAAAACTTGATGGTTGATTTTTACAGTTAGATTTTTAGATTCGACTCAGGTACGGACAAACTGTCCGGGTGAAATTCGGAGCAATCCGAAGGAGAGTGAGAATTCTCAGTTGAAGACAGCGGAGGGTCTTAGTAAAGCAATTATGATAACAGATTATTACTATTATTACCGAATATTGCTTAAAAAGCCGTTTATCACTGAGTTTTCGCCGAAAAGTAGTAAAAAAATAATTTTCGCATTTATTCACTCATTTTGGCCAGATTCGCATTTATTCGCATCTATTTCGTAAATACGAAAATTACGCATCCCTAATTATACCATACCTACATTCATTGGAATAACATTTCAGAAAACATGTAGAGTTACATATTTCATTTCTTTTCATTCCCGCGAGGGCTATTATAATAAAATAATTCTACTAAGTGATCTGAAATATATATATATATATATATATATATATATATATATATATATATATATATATATATATATATATATACCCTAGATCATGTGAAATATTTGACAATATTTATATAACCAGACATG
>OU015498.1:131300650-131323150 GCA_907164885.2 Dolomedes plantarius | reverse complement strand
AAAAATCGTAACGGATATTTTTATAGACAAAACAATGTAGAAAAAAATATTGAAATTAAATCTAATGGAACATACTAAAGAATATAGTACAGTTAATATAGTACAGTTTGAGGAACATTTCTTTTACTGTATTTTAATAATTTTTTTGGGATAATGTCCAATCGTCTGCCGCATTAGAAAGAAAAAAATTTTGTCAATTTATTTCGTTGCTTTCTAAAAATTAATCTTTAAAAATTCACCAAAAATCAGAAAATGGAGGTAAAGATTCGAAAAAGACTTCATTTTAAAGGAATTTTTACGATCTTTCTCGTGATGTAAATTTTATAATCCTCAAATTATTATTTTAAATGCAAACTTTAAAGAATGTTACAAAATCAGCTTAAAATTTTAGTCTTAAAAAAACTATGAAGAATTTTTGAAAAATCTTTCTTAGTGCACCCCTACACTATAAGAAGAATCGCCATGCAAAATTTCAACCCTTTAAGTCCAGCGGTTTCGTCTGTGCGTTATCTGTCAGTCAGTCAGTCAGTCAGTTACGGGAACTGTTTTATATATATAGACTAAATCCAAAACAGATAAAGTGGTCAAAATGTGAAAACAGCTAATGATACCAAACGTAACAAGAAAGCAATTTATATTGTCTCCTTTTTTAATAACTGTCAATGTTATGTTTTTTCGCAGGTACTATGAGACAGGATCCATTAAACCCGGCGTCATTGGCGGTAGCAAACCGAAAGTGGCCACACCAAAAGTGGTAGATGCTATTGCGGGGTACAAGAAACAAAATCCAACGATGTTTGCGTGGGAAATTCGGGACAGGCTGCTTGCTGATGGCATCTGTGACCAAGACAATATACCTTCAGTCAGTTCAATAAACAGGTTTGTAAAATGTATTATTATTTAAATGTGTCTGTTTGATATTTCGGATCAATTTACTTCAAGCAAGCAAATTTCCTGAACGAAACATTTCAATGTCATGTACGGGGTTTTCGTAATTCCTGAAAAAAAAAAAAAGGCATCAGTTAGAAAATATCGAGCCCTAAGTAGTAAAGTAAAATCGAATTTTTATTGAAAAAAAAGTTTCGGACTTAACATAATCTTTCGATAAAACAGAAAGATATTAGCGATAGATAACCATTACGGAGAAAAAAATTCCCGCAGAAAAGCTGAAATTCCTGCAAGTTTCGAAAACTATAATGACACTCAACAATCAGTGTCAAACTCACCTCGGTGCAATTTCGGCCTCACTTCCGCACACAACCAATCAATAACGCTTCACTGGTTTCGCCATAAATTGGTTCTACGGAATCATAGATAATTCCAAGCTGGGAAAAAAATAATGTTTTTCGTATGTATTACGCTAATTAGGGGAAAGAAAAAATTATACTTTAAAAGAACTTTATGCCACACAAAATACTGAACGTACAATTTTTTTCACACTGATTGACGGTAATCTATGATATCACTACAAAACTCCCTTCTTAAGACAGTAACTCGTGAACTTTAATGAACAGAATTAGGTCTCTCACCTGGACAAAATAAGATACAGGGAGATAATCAGTTGCATTTATTTTACCTTAATACTCTTTTCGATCTCTTTGTTGGAAAATTTTAGCGCAAATATACGCATATAGCCCAGAAGATACAAGAATGCTAGTTTAGGAAACTAAAATTTGATTTTTTTTTCTAGATTTTTCATCCGTCTAAATTAACGCGTCGATATTAGGTTCAAAATCTTAAATTTCTACCTGCGCCACAAATCTCTCAGCAGGGTCGTCTTTAAAGTTTTATTTGCATACACTAGCGTGTGAGTTTTGCCTTGTCACATAGACTCCCCATCTTTTTCCTGTTATCGAGTAGCTGACCTCAGACATAACATCGTCTGTCTATTCCCGCTGTGTAGGATTTATTGAAGAGGAAACCGGTGTAACATACTAAACGTATTAACTCCAGTCTTATGTTTTTATACAAATGTAGCTTAGTAGTGGCGTAGGTAGCAATAAAAGTCTAACTTTTAAAAAATAAAACTTTTAATTTGATTTGTATATTTTAATGAGAGTATTTTATACATTAGCCAAGCACAAGAATACTGTAGACAGACACCAAGACTTGAGTAACATAGGATGTGTCTATGGAGATCTGGTACAATTATAATGTTAGTATTGTTTACTGACAAGTGAAAACAATAATTACGTCGGAAACTTTTTGAAATCTGGTGTTTATCTGTAATAATAAAGACTGTTATCAAGTAACTGTCTATCAAGTATTTGTCGAATAAACAACTTCCTTCAATCAAATTTTTATTCCTGCCTTTTATAAGCATTGTTAATTTAGTGTTTTTGATATGAACTATTTCTCAAGCTATTTTTTTCAATTTTAGCTTCAGCTGTAAGTTTAATGCATTTTTAAAAAATTGTTCATTTAAATTTAGGTTTCATCTATCTTTTGAAATGTTTTAATGCTTGTTATAAGAAGGCAATCAGATAAATATTCGCCTGTTACTCTTCTGAACTTTATGAAACTGAATGCGATCGATGTACGAAAAAAGTAGCCATTTTTGCGGAAAAAGTATCCAATACACATCTGAATAAAAACTTCCCCATTCTAAAAAAGGAGTAAAAGCCAAACATGTATTTCACAGGTTCCGTAGCATTTTGAATCGTTTCTACAAAATAATTATTCATTTCTGTCATAGCTATAGAATGTTTTCAGAAATGGTTATATCGAAATTTAACAGAATAAAAATAGACTTACATTCTTTAGAGTACCAGAGAAAGTATGATTAAACAACGAACGAATCGTAGCATTAGGTATTTTGAGGAAACGATATGAATGACTCTTCCCACCATATCAGTTACAGCATAAAATTTTCACTTTATAAGAGTAACACTTTATTGGCAGCAAGATAAATTAATTTTCGGGATTTGAAACACTGTTATATTTGACTTTGAAATTTGATTTAACAACCGAGTCTAAAACAACTCTGCCATTCCGTGGAGACACGATTAAATTATAACCTTGCGAAAATCTATCTGCCACGGCTGAATGCTTGCGTCTATTTTTAAGATAACAGCTTGGATTCGAGCCAGGTGGGACCATCGTTGGTGGGCCCCCCAAATCTGTCCAAACATTTATATTAGAAGCGCCCCATTTGTCTACAATTTTTTTTTCCACCACCGACTAATGAAGCGACATCCATCTCGCGAACCGCAACACATAAATCCTGTCCCGGAATGAATTGCATTCGTCGCCACGCTATTTCTCACCCTCTCTCTCTCCACACTTCATCATTAAAAACCGTGAAAGAGAATTAGGGGTCTTTAATTTTAGTTGCGAAATTTAGCTCAATGAAGCGGTGGCACGAAGCTACAAACCCGTCACCTTCACGATTATTTCAGTGGCTGAAAATGCTCGGCATGTGCAGGGAGCAGATTTGCTAAATTTTCTCCGACGCCTTCTTTGCTTCGCTCGATGCGCAGCGAAAAGAGTCGTTGAACGCCATAAACTTTTTGCATTTCTTAATCGGTGACTCCTATCCCCCCTCCTTGTTAACTAGTTAAAAGGAGGGAAAATATAGAAGTTTTAAAGTTAAATAATAGAAATACAGTCGAACCCCGTTATAACAAACTTCAAGGGACCAAAGGTTTTGTTCGCTTTATCCGATGGTTCGCTATCCGAACCATTAAGAAAAATGCTAGTGTTCACAAAATGTATAACTCATTAGTTGTAATGTGTATTCAATAATGGTGTATTAAAAAATGATAAAATCTATTAAAAATTATCATTAAGGAATTAAATCGACTAAAATCTATTGCATTAATCTGACACAATACTTATTTACGTACAATAGGAAAACGGCGGGACCAAAATTTTCGTTCGTTATATCCGTCAGTTCGTTATAGACGGGTTCGCTATAACGGGGTTCGACTGCACTGCATTTGAATTTTTAATCAAAAATCTGTCAATTTTATTCCACCGTTTCTAAAATGGATAAACTTTACTTTCCCCGTTTCGGATACTGCTGAATTGACAACATTCTCCATACTAACTCTGGATTGTTTTGTTTTTTCTGCAAGTAAAGTTTTTATTTAAAAAAAAATTAAATGAAGATTAAATTAAATTGAAAGATTTTCTGCCGTTGTAACGACCATATCATTCACGCCATAAAATAGGAATGAATATATTCATTCCTATTTTATCTTTCATTAAAAACGAACTGTCATTCGGGGGGGAAATGAACTAACCGTCTTCTGCATTCTAAACTGATATTCAAACCAATGTACTACCATGTCATGTTATTTATCAACCTTACAACGTTAATTGCAAAGAGAGATGCCATAATTTATCGGAGACTTGCCCAGCCCGTCTGCCCGGAAAGCAAAAGATCCTGGGTTACACTCCCCACCTTGCAAAGTTTCTTTTCAAACGTGAGGTAAAAAGGTTTGAAACTATGTAGATCATTGCGTAGTTGATTATATATTTAAAATTGGAGGAATTCTTATAACAAATCTGTGATAGTAGGAAAAGTACAAAATATTCTTTATGAACTCTTTAACTTTTTTTTAATGACTTGAGTATCTTTTATTATTAGAAGTTATGTGATGGAATATTTATAGAATATTTCATTTAAAGTATGTAAATATTATAAAAAAAATATGCACTTCAACTAGATAAACCAATCAAGGAATAGGAAAACCTTAATATTTCACACCTTAACAGCAAAAAAATATTCACATGAAATTTCTAAAACAAATTGCTTTTTCTATCAGGAACAGATCAAAAGTACGTCTACACAGTAAACTAATGCAAGCAAATGACCTTTTTTTCTATTAATTATAAAAAAATATTGACTTTTTCTATTCCCTTATGAAAGGTCAGTAATAACTACATTTCATATTTAGAAAAGAGAGCATGAATATTTAAAACCTCAAATCGCTCAGTTTTTTTTCCAATATCTGGATCACGTTCTTAAATATTTAAACCTCCTTTTGAACTTTTCATTCTGAACTTGATGTTGCTTGATTGAGAGGTGATTGAAATTCACCAATCTTGCATAGTAATTTCCCAACAGGAAAGTAGTTTCCCCTAACTTTAATATTTTTTTATATTATTATTATTATTTTTTTTTTTTTGGATTTCATATATCTTAGCTTAAATATAAAAATCAATTAAATGCTGTTTTTTAACATGAAAACAAATATATATTAAAAAAACTGTTTAAAAATCTTCCAGGACAAAAAAATAAAACCTTTCTCTCTCTAATTTCAGATAATTACGCTAAAACAATGTTAAAAGTAACTAAACATTACTCATACACTGTTTGATAATGATGCAATTCCTATTGTTCGAAAATTTCGTTCAGTCATCTGATCGCTAAATTCAGTTTAACATTTAACAAACGGGAATAAATTTTATTTTGTTCGATCTAGAAATGGTAATTATTCATCTTAACATAGGTTCAAAGCATATGTAGTTGAAAATTGTATATATTCTCTGAAACAGGAAAGAGAGAGAAAAAAAAAACGAGTTTAGAAAATTACCCATGAATTTAATCAATCACTACGTCTTTCTCAGTTTTGATACCAACTACCCAAAAATTACGTATAACCGCGACAGTAACATAAATAGCATTATTACGTTTATTGTTGTGATTGTGTTTGAATCTCAACTTTTATCAGCCTGAAAGTGACCTACATCGCGGAGCTCGGTTGTTGTAAATCAGCTCCTTTTTCTTCCGTGGCTATGTTTTACGTTTTATTGGTTGTGAGGCGAGCCAAAAACTTCCGCGTTTATAAAAAGAGAAAAAAAAAATTCGGAATCGATTCGCAGCTGGGAAATAAGTGAAGAACGTTTAAACAAAGTAAACGGTTTTTCAGTATTTAACATAAAAAATTTTAATCAATTGATATTCTGAACGATAGTTTTATAGAAGAGTTTCAGTTAGAGTCTAAAATGTAAAAAAAAAGCTGATAACTCCAATTAGCATAGCAAAATGACATCGCATTTAATTCATTCTATGTGCACAAATAAATATTTATATTATTTTACGTAACGAAGGAGGTTTTACAACAGACAGTCACGTTGAATATATATATAAAAGTATGTCCCTCAGCCCAAAATTTGAGGCTCCTTCAGAAAGACTTTGACTGGTAAAAATTTGTAAAACCATTGGTTTTTACAAATAAGTCCTTCAAAAATTTACATAAGGTATGACAAAGGAAAACTATAGTAAAAAGAAAGAAAACTTTCTGCTACGAGGCTTCCGATTATGTTGGGCTCTTCAGTTATCGCATGCTGACATTACATACGCCAATGCAAATATCTGGCTGTGAGGAAGTATACAATCGCGTTATACATGCATATATATGCAGTTATGCAGTTATGCTTATATATATATATATATATATATATATACGTGTTTGTATATAAGCTAGTTTAATATTCTCGAAGCTATAAGGATAAGCAAGCACCCGCCTTATTGAATCAGCTGATCCTCGTAAACTGATGGAAAAAAATTTTTTTTTCGTTGTCAGCTTTCAGTTTTGATTTTTAAATTCCGATTATAACCATCTGAATCTATGGTATTCCAACTTTTACTTTTGGTTAGTATAATGGTAAAAATTTTAAAAATATATATATTTGCTTCTAATTTTGAATGAAAATTAGAAATGGGCGTGAAATTTCCTTCTCATCTGTTGCATAAATCATTTTGGGGACTATTTCTCTTAAATGTGTACCAACAACACGTTAGAATAAAATCCCCGTCTCAAGCTTTTCTCTGAATCCAACCATGAATTCCTATTATTTGTTGCAGGATTGTCCGGAACAAGGCCGCCGAAAAGGCGAAACATGTATCCACTCCTTCCAGCTCCGGCAGCCCGAGTCCACAGATGAACTCGCCCAGCGTCATCGTGAACTCGCAAACCGACCACAGGCCTTCCTACTCCATCAACGGCATCCTGGGCATCCCCAACCCCCTGGATGATACCGGCAGCAATAAGAGGAAGAGAGACGACTCCCAAGATAGCAGCGACCCCAGTGAGTGTATGTTTGAATCGTTTGAAAGCCTTTATATCGCGTTGGTGGCAGCATTACTGATGACATAACACTCACATATACACATATATCTTACTTATGGATTGTTTTTGATATTTCAGCTTTTATCTAAAAGATTTAAGGCTCGTTTAAAATCACATTCATTTCAAGTTAGACAGCCTTTGCAATCTTAAAGCCATTTACATCTCTTTAAGCAATTTTTTTCTTAAAAAGCGCGATAAACTACTCAAAATGTTGCATATGTAAGCGTATATAGTCAATCAAAACTTGAATAACTCCATTAAGAGTAAGATATGCCGTCTGCAAACTGACTCGATTCTGAAGCGAAAGCATTTCATGTACTTATGTAACATCGTCAATAGAAATAACAGGGATGATTGAAATAAATGCCACAATATTTTCTTAAATTATATCTTTTTCATTACTATAGTACGCTTAATGGCTTCTATTTCATTTTTCATAAAATCTAATTGGGCTTCTCTATTGATGTTTTTAATTTATTTAAAATAACCATTTCTTAAAATTATTCATTCTTTATTTCTAATTTTTTTATTCATTTACCCTTCCTATTTCCTCTTTTAATATACCTAAAATGATTAATATATTTAAAGTTTTGATTAATATGTGATTAATATATGATTTATACGTTATAAATCCTTACTTTATGAATAATATATTCAAAAACATAACTACAAACATAACTAATCTATCTGACTGGTTGAATTCTTTCGTATATAATTAAGAATGAAAAAAAATCGAATTCCCTCTCCTCTCTTAATCGATTATCCAGTCTTAACGATAGTTACAGGTGGAGGAATGTGTGCGATATGTTTGGTCTCAAAAATTATCTTTGTAGCCGTTTCCTGGGCATGTCTTATTCTTCTTTATATTCACTTTTAATGATTATGGGAGCTCTGATTAACGTATTGATCACTATATAAGCAGAAGCGTGACGAAAGCCAACGAGATTTGTCACGGCTCCTAGCTATGAAAGTAGCGAACCTCCAACCCTTGCGTGACCAAGGTCACACTCTTTGCCTAACCCTGACATTAAGAGTTAAATGGTGGTGTCCACTCGATGGAAGGATGTCAGTGGATGAATGCAGTCCAATCACCTACATTTACTCACCAAACTTTTCCCCTCTTAATTATCGTAACTCGAGAAAATTAGCTTTTGATGGCTGATTGTTTGGAAATCATCCTCTGCTGGTGGTCATTAGTTGAGTGAAGATAAATTATGTTCAAATGTATTTAAAAATCTCCCGAGTGTGAGATAATTTTCAACAGCAATTGCCATGCTATTGTTCTCACATTTTGCTAAGCATTCCATTGAGGAGTATACTTTTTTATGGATAAAAAATATTTCAATACTGTTTTACTTTTTATTTTTCCACAGTTTTTTCTGCTTTTCTCTCTCTTTGGTGTTAAGTAGAAATGACTGTGAAACGCAATAAAAAAAAGGGAATTTTCCAGTGGTCAAGATAAAAGTAATTTACCTAAGGCTAAAATTTCTTTAAAAAATGTAAGGGATATGAAAAATTTGTCAGGATATTTTGTTTGAAAGAAATAGTTATGAAGCATTCATTACCCTTAGAGTCGAACCCCGTTATAACGAACTTCAAGGGACCAAAGGTTTTGTTCACTTTATCCGGTGGTTCGCTATATCCGAACCGTTAAGAAAAATGCTAGAGTTCAATCACAAGTATCACAAGTATCACAAAATGTATAACTTATTAGTTGCAATGTGTATTCAATAATGACTTATTAAAAAATGATAAAATCTATTAAAATGATCATTAATGAATTAAATCGACTAAAATCGATTACATTATACTGACATGATACTAACTATGTAAATTACGTGCAATAGGAAAACGGTGGGAACAAAATTTTCGTTCGTTATATACCGGGTTCGCTATAACGGGGTTCGACTGTACATCCTTCTCTAAAAGTCATTTTAATTTCACCTCGTGAATATTCTTTCAGACTTGAATGTTACCGTAATACAGATTTTAAAAGGTTTCATTTGATGAAAGACCTTATCATCCCGGATTCCTGTCTACTAACTCTCGGGCCATAATTTTAGAACTTCTGATCTATATAAACTGCTAGTGCCTTTCCGAGCGATAGAATTTTCCCGCGCTTCTCCTGACAGGATTTAAATGGAAACTTATCACGCCTTC
Organism: Dolomedes plantarius; assembly: GCA_907164885.2. NCBI lineage: Eukaryota > Metazoa > Arthropoda > Arachnida > Araneae > Dolomedidae > Dolomedes > Dolomedes plantarius. The sequence goes on along the minus strand of OU015498.1, from coordinate 131,313,911 downwards.
CAGAGGTTATTCTACTTGAGAATCATTCCTCACCGAAAATTTCTTCCGTAAAAAATTAACCATACCTTTCATACGATATGTCTAAATGTCACGACAGTATAGCCACCAAACCATAACGGTTGGTTTGTTCCTGCTTAATCATGTCCGCTCAGCGCGAAAATCCTTCAACTTCGACGGCGCATCCAAAACCCAGAAGCTGTGGTTCGTGAAGAACTGCCAAAACATCGTTAGCACTTTGTACGCAATTGACCCTTTCAACATTTTACTGTGTAAGGTTAAATGAATCGGTTAACCACATCGTTATACGTTTACAGTCCCCGTAAAATAAAAAAAAAGGAAATCTCTGGAGCATGGTTTAGTTAAACTGAGGACAATTTAACAATATAAAAAAAGTTTTTCCGGAGTACTTTTTTTAAATAAACCCGATTATACCGTTTATTGATACATTTCTGAGCTATATACACAGTATTCATAAAAAGTCATCTACTAACGAGATATTATAACCATTATATCTCGTTATAATAGTTATAATATCTCGATATGATGACTATTGGTTTTATAGTCATACTTTTAAAATTTACTAACTTTTCATAAAAAGTTAAAAGTATGACTAGAAAACCAATTAAAGTATAGAGAGTATTCTTTGATGTTAACGCTTGGATTCACGTCTTTGTTTCGGAAAAAAGATTTTATCCCAACAATTCAAAATAATGAAGTTATTATGTAACTGCAGTTTAAGAAGAATTAAGAGCGAATACAGATATTTGTATAATTTAAATAGCGTATCTTAAAATCTCTATTGACAGCTAGCAGAACTTTTAGTTTGGGATAATTATATTCCCAAAACAAAACCAGGATAAAATAACATATTAAAATGTTGTTTTAATATGTTATATTAATATGGCTTAAAAACAAATTAAAATAAATATGAATCCAAAGCTCAGCGTCTTTTTATAATTTATAGTGTCGTTCCGTAATTTCCGTTGTTGGTACGAGCCTGGCGCATTCATATATACTCGTTTTCGGTTTTAGTCTTATTGTGTTTGGCGCTTTATGTCCGTTTTTGGACCTAGCGCCATTATACACAACCAACCAACCAACCAATCAACCAACCAAAGCTCAGCATAGAACAAAATAATAGGTATGTTACTTTCAATCAATTTATGGTCAGTAAGATCTCTTTATACAGATTATCTGTATCCCAATAACCTGAGGATGCTTAGGGGAGCCATTCGGATTTGCTGCAAAAGGGGGAGAACATTTATGTTCTCCATAATTGAATGGGGTGCAAAGCGAGAATGTGCCAAAACGCGACAGCTGGTTGGTTATTATTCTATTGACGTCACGGATGGAGGGTTCCCTATTCGGATTCATATCATTATGGTGTCTATACAACACTGATCCCCCTCTCTAAATTTTTACAATACGTACCGCCAATGTGACACGGAGGTCTCCCTCCCGAAATTAAATCATAGTGCAGGGTCGAATAGCAAAGTTCCCTGGCCATGCATTATCATCATTCAGGATTTTAATTTTGTCCCCTCAGAATTAATATTGAATCACATAACAGAAATATCTTAATTTCGGACTTGTTCTCCCCTTTGAAACCTACTTAGTTTTGATTTTCATGGATACTAGCATTGTATACCATATTACATTCCGTAAAGATTGATTAATGAGCAACAACGTTTAAAACTAAAGATTCTCTTGTTCATTATCGGTTAAAATGTTTACCTAAGTTCCCGTTCCTATAATCGAGAGGCCGAAATGCATTTAGTTATACTATTCCAAATTAAAATATTACTATTTAAAAATTATCTATTACAGATTATATTTAATACCTTTAAAAAATTTTCTGTAATATCTATTAATAAAATTTCCATATTGGAAGGTACTTAAATTGCTTAAATTTTCATAAAGAAAATCCACAGGCATATGATTAAGTAAATTATTATTTAACCCCCCCCCCCCCCCACACACACAACTACAAACACATACACACATCTTCCTTTCTCTTTATGGGCATGTGTTCAAAAGTAATTCAGTAAAATTTAAGTGTGGTAGAAAATTTATATTATCCCATTACAACATTTAACAGTACTCTGAATTCAAGAAGAAAGCTCAACATTTAGTGATTTGTGTAGTATATCCAAAGTAAAAGGCATCTGTTTATTTCTTTTTATTACACAATTTGCAATTTTAAACAATGCCCTAACACCTGACATTCGTCTAAGGAACAACATGAAAACATAAAGAAATGCCAGACAAAATTACACCATTTTTTTGATTATTTTTATCATATGATATCATTTTTCTGCCATATTTCAATAGGGTTTCTAAATAAGCATTGAACAATCCTTTTGTAAGTTACTTCCTCCTCTGCGTGAACGAGGGCTCATCGCCAAAAAACATTTCATAATATCTAAAACAGCTCAATCAGCGTGAGGTTCGAAAAAGTCTATTAAAAAGCGCATGAAAGCGTTGCAATGAGTGCAGTAAAAAAAAAATAAGTGCCTTAAAATGAACAGTTTTGTGAACTTCTACCCGCTGTAGCAGGTTGAACCAATCATCTTTACCTGACGTTTCCATTTTCTCTTTTTGCTACATGCACGATCGTTCAATTCAAAATCAACGATGCCTAAAATGAAATTGCCAGCTCTTGTTAAATTATTTCTTCAACTCTTTTCTACCTCTAATTTTCCACATCTTACTCATTCACGAATTTTGTTAATTTACGCCTTTTAGAGATTGTAGGGAATTTTTGTAGCATAAAAAAAGAGTGTATAACTCACAGCTGAAGGGGAGATGAAGAAACTTTTCCCTTAAAACTCAACATCGTTAAAATACAAAATTGAAATTCTAGAAAAGAGAATGTATTTAATTTTGCAGTGATTATTTCTAACATATAATTTTGTACCACCCCAATGAGCAAGACAGGAAACTGATTATATTGTAGAAAACTAATACTTATCTGACGAATTTTTAAAAAAAGTATGAAAACACTTACCCTACAAAACAATTGCCCTTCCCTGGCTTAATGGATTAATGGACCTAGAAATATCAACTTGGTATACAGCCAACGGAACTATCCTGTCGATGTGGGGAAATTTTATTCATTATTAGTTCCATGCCTCACAACTTAATTCAACACGCGCGTTGTTATTTACCTTTATTACTCAAAACAACAACCACAAAAAATTATTTTTTCAGAATTTCGGATAATAAGCATGTTTAATAAAACCGCAACCACGAAATTTATTTCCTTGCCCTTAAACTTTAGCCCTAGTTCCGTCATTGCTCTGAAATCCCGAAATTATCGGAAGATGCTTGTTTATGGCAGGCCATGCATTTTCGCATTACACATTACTACAACAACCAGCATGTGTTTTTAACAAGGCAGAGCGTTCATAAAAATTTCATTTTATTATTTTCACGCTTCACTGCCGTTAACTATTGTTCCGGGTTCTCGGGCTCTTCGTGATTACGCTATGTGAAATCCAGCGTTCGTAGGTGGTTGCTAAGAGCACCAATTCTCCTTTTTATAATTCTTTACTTGGAGTTTTAGTATGAAATCATTAATGGATGGAAGAGCCGATATATCATTTTCAGCTGAATAAAATTTTACATCAATTTGTATCAATTAAAGTTATTCTGTAAAAGCATTCCTATATCCAAAATGTTAACTAATTTCCTCATTGAAAACAATTATTACAAGACAGTAAAAATTAAAATTATTTGTCCTTTTAAAGCAATCTTTTAAAACCGTATAGATGCTTTTTTGTACATCTTAAAAATTGATGGCTACCTTATAATTTGTTGATTGCATACTTTAATATCAGCAAAAACTGCATGGCATCCCCAGTGCTTCGAATCTTAAGGCAATGTTTTTAAAGTTCGGGCAACTGGATTTCTGACAAGAACAACTGTTTCAACAGATTGATCCAAATTTTAGGAGACGATATACATATATGTACATACATACATACATACATATATATATATATATATATATATATATATATATATATATATATATATATATATATATATATATATCTACATATATATATACATACATACATACATATATATATATATATATATATATATATATATATATATATATATATATATATATATATATATATATATATATTAAAACACACATACCCAGGATTTTGCTTCAGTAAATTATTTGATTGTTCCAATTAATATCAACCCGAGTAAAGTTATGTGAATATCGAAGCAAAATGTTTACCTTGGAGATTAAAAATAGTACTTAAAACCACTAACAGCGATTAATAGTTATGGCCATTTGGTTTTCAGCGATCTTCATTAATAAATGTTACAAAAAATTAAATATCTAAATATTATGAACACACTCACCACCAAAATAATTTTATTTAAAAGAGAAACAAATAGTTACCTTGATTGAAGTTGAAAGAAGTTGTTTACAATAATGCCATATAAGAAATTATTATTTCAAAACCGAGTGGATTTCAAATATGTCGATTTCACACAATACAAATTTGGTTTATGATATTGTTTTATAAATATAAGGTGGGGGAAAATGGGGTTAATTTATGGGTTTAAGCATCGATACCATTTATTTAAAACTCAGCATGCCATGAAAATAAATGTGTTATAATCAAATGCATATGCGGTATATAATGTACACGGTGAAAATACATAAAAACAAAGAAATCCCAAAATAATATTGTTAATTAAATAACAATATATTAAATGGCAAAGATATTCATCATTCACCTGTGCTCTATCTGCACACCGCAGTAGATGAGAAAGGTTAGACGGTGATGTATTTTGAAAAACACGAAATTAGCTATCTCCCCATGTCATTGATGGAGGAAAACGTTACAAAGGCAGCGTTTCATTCGAGATTTGGTCTGATATAATGTAAAAGTAATGCAAACATAATACTTTTACGCATTTTCTGGTATTTTGTTAATACGGGACTAAACACAACTCACAATTACTTTATCCCATTGATTTGCTAAATTAAATGACCGTGAAAAGAGGAAAGTAGATGGAAAAGTAACTAAAGGAAGGACAAAAGTTAAAAACATATTAAAATGAGAAATTGTTAATGCGTTTATTGAGTTGAATTTACTGAAATAATGTCTGTATAGTAGCGCTGGGTATTATTATTGGGAACATGTAGCTTGATTTGTATTTTTGATTCTGAACTCGCCTGTATGAAATTCAATGTCAAAGTTAAAATTCCATGCACATTTTCCAGTTACTGCTTTCGTTCCAACCATCCATAGCTATTTTCTCCGAACAAAAATGCACTACTATCTAGATAAGCCAGATTATACCTCGGGTAGATAAGTATTTCATTGCTTCTTATTATCATTATTATCACCACTGCGACCTAGTTATACATATCACTTTGAGCTACTAAATACAAATTCGAAAATCTACCAAATGACACATCTTCTATCAGCATAAATAGATTACGGGAGATGGAAAGAGGGGGAGGGGGGAGAGGAGCTTTTGTGTTTTGTCAGGAACCCATATCCCCGCTGGTCCCCCTTTTCTGCCGAATAGAAAGCGATGTAAAGAAAAACTGAAATTCAATTCCTATTGGGTACCGTTTCAGCCAACCAGGAACGCGCCGCTTAATCAATTATCAAAAATCTTTTGACCTCCACCCTCTTATTCAATATATCCCCCCCCCCCCTCTACTGCGCAGACGATTTAACAAGCTCTTTTTTTATCGTCTGTGTTGAACGTTCAACGAAATACGCCCTACCTCCTTCTATGCAAAGGTTTGTTGGAAAGTTGAAGGTTATGAGTAAACGTAGAAAGCAATACGTGTTTTTTTTTTCACTTTCGTAGCTGTCTATAAATGTGGCGTGATTATTTATTATGTTATTATTCATAAGATTATAATTAACGTAGAGAGATCATGTGGTCTGTTTCCTGTGTCAAAATATTAAACTAACCTCTCATAGGAAACAAAATATTAGCCGAGTTATGGTTTATTTTAAATCTTGATAAATGTAAAAATTTTCACATTTCTGCTCTTTCTTTTACAAGTCTTCGAATCCTAAATCTTCATGAAGAGTGTCTCTTTGATGACTCGAAAACTCAAATGAGTTTAGAGAGACAGATATTTATAAAATCATGAAATCGGGGTTTTTCTGTATCTAATATTATATAATAGTTTTTTTCTATTCCAAGCTATTTTAGAACAAAAATTAATAACTTTTTTGTTGTAAATGGATTTAACGTATTTATTGAAAGGAGTAAAATATCCTGTAAAAGAATTTTTCCTTTCCAAATTTTTTTGACTAATGATGAAAGCAAGGGGGGAAAAATATAGTATCAGAAATTCTTGCTTGTCAAGTATTTTAAAATCTAAATGAGAAAAAGTACAAGCATAATCATCCACCTAACGAACTTTTTATAGTAGGAAACATACTGCTTTAAAACATAAAAGGCATGTTCAATGTATCGTTAAGGGATCAATTGAACCTGTAAATTAAACTTCAACCTGTAAATTAAACTTCACCACCCAGTCTCTGTAGTATAGCAGTGAAAACTAAGCAATTCCCACCAACGATGTTGAGTTTCCTCTCTTATTTCATCAATTGTTAACTCTCTTAATCTATCTATATAAAACAGTTTCGTAACTGACTGACTGACTGACATATAACATACAGACCAAACCGCTGGACCTAAAGGGCTGAAATTTTGCATGGCGATTCTTCATATAGTGTAGGGGTGCACTAAAAGAGATTTTTGAAAAATTCTTCTTAGATTTTTTAAAATTAGATTTTTAAGCTGTTTTTGAAACATTCTTTAAAGTTTGCATTTAAAATAATAATCGTAGGGTTATAAAATTTATATCACGAGAAAGATCCTGAAAATTCCTTTAAAGTGAAATTTTTTTCGAATATTTACCTCCATTTTCTGATTTTTGGTGAATTTTTAAATATTAATTTTTATAATTTAATTTATTAAATGCTGATCATGTGGTTTCTTTCCTTTTTGTGATGTTTTAAATGAATTTGTCGTCACGTGCATAACAAAGAAATAAATTGACAAAAAAAAATTAATGTCTAATGCGGCAGACGATTGAACATTATCCAAAAAAATATTAAAATACAGTAAAAGAAATGGTCCTCAAACTGTACTATATTAACTGTACTATATTCTTTGGTATTTTCTATTAGATTTAATTTCAATATTTTCTTCTACATTATTTTGTCTAAAAAAATATCCGTAACAATTTTTTTTATAAATATATATATATATTTTTGGCATTAATTGCATACATTGACCATTGAATTTAATTTGAATGCACTTCGCAGCGAAGTACGGATTTTCAGCTAGTAACAAATATGCTTCTCTATGCTTACTGCTTCAAATCTGGTGGATTCAAATTATTGTTTGTAATATTATCATTTAACTTTTTGACGCACATAAACATACCTCAGAGCTTTGGTTTTTGTTTTTGTTTTTTAAGTAAGTTTTCCAATAAAGCTCTTTGTATTGATTTCACTCCGAAGAGAGAAAATCAGAACTAGAAATGATTTGTTAAGAGCCAATATGGAATGTACTTAACAGATTTTCTAGCTCTGAGCCTAATGTTACTACAATACAGCATTATTTGTTTAAAAAAAATCGCTGATGGATAAAAGTATCTTTTGTGCTCTCATAATAAATTCTTTCTTTTTCTCCGGAATAAAACAATAAACGGGATTTCATTTGAATAAATATCAGTCCAATCTACCGAAATGATTACAGGAGATCCCGCTGTTGGATTGTTGCGCCATTGCAAACAACCATTGCTTTAAAAGTGGTGGGAATAACACATAAATACCCCAAACCCCAAAGCTTACAGATTTCCGAAGAGATTGTATTAATTTTCCTCTTCAGCTGATGTCATACCAAACTAGCGGAGACCTTGTTAGCTATATCTCTGTAATAATATCATTTAAGCCTGCGATTGTTTGCACTACACAATCTCTTCCAGTATGAAAATAGGATGTTCGTGGTCCCTCTTCTGATTTTGGAGATGAAAAGTAATAGAGCCAATGACATCGGGGGAAATTTTTAAAAAGTCAATACAACCATTAGTATTTCATAGTTATTATTATTTAATGGTGGCTGGCACTTCAGAAACCGGTAGCCAAACATTATTTTTAGCCTACCAGAAGATTATGTCAGTGATAGATCGGGATTTCATAATGAGATAAGCGATGGGGAGATAAACAAGAGGATGTGTGTTATCCCATGGCTGAGTTCGCTGGAGGGCGCCCCCTACCCCGCTCTTTCACGAGCGTCCTAACATTTTTCTGTCAAGCACCCTCTTTTCAGGAAACTTCCGGCTTGAGCATCGTTCGTTGGGGACTCGCCCTCATACGATTCCACGCACGCGCGGTCGTTATCTCGCTTATTAATCGCATTATCGACGACAAGCGCAGGAAGCGCAGTTGCGAACCGGTGGGACCCAAAGAGTTGCGCAGCGCATAATGATGAGAAATAATGTGAAATTATGGGAGACTACAGCGAAATTTCCTGAAGGAAACGGCTCTGATTTATGTAGGAACAACTCTCCGCGTGTTCGTAAAAGTGTATTTTTCGGACCTGTAATTGCTTTTGGATTACTCCCTATTTCCTGTGGGTTTTTGCTGGAAAGGATATGATTTCTGAAGTGGACAAGGACCTGGAGAGAGCGCGCTTTACATATCAATGGGACGGGTGAGAAATAAGGGTTTGTAGCCCTCGCAACAACTTAATTTATCATAATTTTTAAATGCATAGCTCCAGCCCCGATTTCAGACTATTTTTCGACTACTTATCGATAATAACTTTGTTGTCTCGCAAATTTATTTTCATCCAAATTATGAAGTCGTGTGAGCTTTGAAATACAAATAAAAATAAATAAATAAAAATCTAATAAGTTTATAATTTAGGCTTTTACACAAAATCCTTCAGGCTCTCTCAGTGCAAGTAGGTAGAAGGAGTATTTACAGCAAAGTTTTATCATTCTACTTTCCTACATAGATTGCTTTAAAGAAAAAAAAATAATAATAATAAGTAATAATCAAGTATCATGAAGTAATCATGAAAAGATCTAATTTTGTTTTTCTCATGTAAGCCATACAGCCATAAATAAGTTTTTAGCGACTAAGTCCTTAGGCTGTCTTTGTTCCGAAGTATTTTATATGGATATATCTTCTAAATTTTGAAATTTTATGCAATACTTTATTTCGGCTTCATAAAAAGCAGTTTAAACATTTTTTCACCCATAGCTCATTTATTCCACTTATTTAAGGTAACTTAGTGTTTGACTATAGCTGTAAATACTGTTCGAATATTTTTTTTCCATTCTATCCTATCAGATAAGAAATTTAATCTAGATGTTTAACATTTGGAATTCACACACATAGCATTAATAGCTCATTTCGTAGTATCAGAAACCAAGTGTAATTGAAGTGAAATTTTATGTACTTTTACTCAATCCAAATCATTGTAAAGTGAAGCACATTATTGAATATAATGAATTAATGATATGATGATTCGATCTTTTTCTCTAATAGGCAATAACCACCGAAAACAACCCCTTGATTTCCACTTTAAACAATCATATACATATCCATAACATGTTTTTCAATTTCTATTATGTTGCAAATGCATGCTTCAACTAGAGAGGATATACCCATTAATTTCGTGCATGTGTGAGAGTGTGAATTTGTCTCTATCAAATTCATATCAGATTTATCAATATGATGCATATTAAATATCATCCATAGGTATAATATAATTTAGGGAACGATTCGTTTCTGTTATATCGAAATATTTTCTTATATTTAATGCATAGCTTACATATTTCATCAGGACAAACTTTTACTGAAGATCTTACAAAGCCCATTTAATAAGTCTGACCGCAAATTGAAAGACTTAATTATTAGACTCCTGCCCAATGATATTTCAAGGCTAGCTTATCAATTTTTTCGAAACTGATATCTAATTTGTGTAATAATTAGTATAATTATAACGCCAACGAAAGGTGACCCGCATATTCATTCCTGATTATTTCTTGCCACCAAAAGTCCCAAATAGAAGGTACTTACATTCATCTACATTTAATATCAACACACCCTTTGTTCTATGTGAACCCCACCCATACAAGACTTCTGTCTGGATATAACCACAAAAGAACAAACCTGACAAGTACAATACAATCTCATGCTGAAAGTGAGGGAACAGCCCCGGAGAAGTCACTTTTATTGATGTCTTTGAAACAATGAACAGATTTCAGAGGCTGATACATATCTATAGGTCTCAGAAACTTTCTCAATAGCTAGATGCCAGCGGACTTGGATATAAATCAATGGAAAAGAATATTTTGTTTCTTTTTTATCTTTTGAATATAGATTTCGGATAGACTTTCTGTTGTTGTTGTTAATTTATTTTCAAAGTTTTAGATACACTGATTTGACCCTTCCCTAATATTAACATCAAATTGATGAAGAATGAGCCGAACGGAAACAAGCATATTTACAGCATACTACGATATTTAAATGTGTTTAATGTATGCATACTAGGAATTTTAAAAAGAGACGAAAGAATGGTTCTGAGTTAAGTAAAAAAAAGTTTCATTTTTTTTAATGTCTAGCTTATGCCAATATAGTAAATCACGTGGGGATGTTACATTCCTTTGCCTATTAAATATTTGTATAAATTTGAATTTAATAAGACACTTTAACTTAGGTGTTTATAAAAGCATGTAATTTTAAATGGAAACTGTACTTTTTGAGTTTCATTAACGTATTGTAATGGATTCGCCTTAATGAAATGACTGACAGTCTTTTTGTATTTTATGCTCTAATTGCATTTCTCGATTAAGTACAGGCTGTTTACAAAATAAAACAAATTAAATTCGTGGGTTCACACGGCGTCGACGAGGTAGGTCAGACTTGAGTTGTCCCTGCGCTCTTTCAAGTCTTTCTAAGCCCGGCAGCATCTCCTTGTCTCCGGCTCCAGCGTCACTCTATCTTCATCTCTAACTAATTGACTAACTAATTCCTTCGGCGTTCGGCGACTTTATTTACCTCCGCTGAATGTTCTCGAAAGGTCTGGGACACGCCTTCTTTCTTTTTACAGTTACATTTCCAGCCGACTAGGCAATTCCGGTCGGTGGTTCCCCTTTGTAGCTGGCTTACTGTTCCACCAGCTTTCGTTAGCGCGTCCGGCCTTTTATATCGCTAGGCGACTTTTTGCCTGATGCTACTGAAAAAGTAAATCTAAATCGATTATGTGCACAAGCCGCGCGTTGGCTGGTCTGTCCTGGAATTTCACGTGCGAAGATAATCGTTATTGTACGTGAGTCATTACAATATTAAAATCCAGTCAATAATTTACTTGATGAGCATACAGGAAAATGCTAGAATCCTTTATTGATAAAACTAAAAAACTGGCTTATTTTTTAGGCAAAATTTCCGTGAAAGAAAAAATCTATTGCTGTCATTTATATTTATGTATTTATGAAATAGAATGAAGAAAATTCAGTAGTTAAACTCCTAGAACAAACAAAACTAAATACTTAAATATATGGCAAATACAGGTGCAAAACATAATGTGTTACGCAATTAAATAACCTAAGATATACATTTAAATGTTTAAGAAAATTTTTGGAGGTAACTGTGTATAAATATCTGTCATGTATAAAAGCTTGGATACCAGAGCATAAGAATTTCTTTGCAAATTATGTTTGAGGGTCTCCAAATGGAGGGACATGGTTTTCATTTGAGATGCACAGATTAAAAAAAATTCACAGAAAAGATAAGTAAAATGAAAATTAAACATCACGAATAATTTGAGCGATGCAAATATTTCTTATCAACTCCCAAATTTCAATTTTGTATAATTTTTCCTCTCCTTTCAGAAAATTTTACCTTGTCTCTAATGCACAAAAGTAATTCGTAAAACCAGACCGTACATAGTACACGAAAACTGCCCTGCAATCTCGTTTCCTGCTAAAGAACAACATCTTCGCAAGATTCACATTAATATGAAGTTGCAATTTTTATGCCATATTGAGGAAGTTTAAGCTCTTTTTTATTTTTTTATTTTTATGTACATATAAATTACCTAATAAAGCAGGAAAATGCTAACAACGAACTTATTATCTGGATGTTCGTAAGGAAATAATTGCCAGAGGACGCCGAAGAAAATGTGACCGATATTTAAGTGCAAGGAACCGTAACGCTCTTGTCGTACAATTGGGCGAAATTTGCCGAGCACAACAACTATAGCATCCCGCTGAGGAATCGATTCATCGAACGGGTTGTTACTGTCATCGAAAAAAAAACTGTGAAACTTCTGGCAGCCCTTTTTTTAAATCTATGATCTAACGAAATATGCTACATTTTGGTAAAAATTTATGGAATGAATTACTGCGCTTTACAATGACTGTAATTTAGCGAGTATCCAGAATGGACACTTTTTTTATTTAGTAGAGAATAGAGGACAATGAATGTATATGTATGTTGAGACGCATGATCTATCTTTACATGGAGGAAATAAAATGTTTGTTTACAATCGTAGTAAACAGAGATATCGGGGGATTTTTCCTTTTGTGGAAGCCCTCGTAAATGAAATTATTACGCCCCAGAGGAAATTTGAGGTATTTTGAAGGAAATCATGTTCAAGAGTGTGAGATGGAGTAATAATAAGACTTAATAACAGGTGATTGATGTATTCTTTCCCAATCATACTAGCACATGGTCAGTGTGAGAAAACTGGTGATTTAATCCTTTTAAAAATTGTTATCAGGGAATCAAAATTGAATTCACGTAACGGTGTGGAATCCTTCGCAAAAAAAAAAAAAAAAAAATTAATGTATTTCTTTTCCGCTCGATAACAATACTGTCGTATTGACTGTCAAATATATGGAATGTAGTTACAAGTTACTGTACTTGATTCTCTGCAATATTACACTTTGTATTTCATTTTATTAAAAATCAATTCATACAGGCCCATCATGTGCCTTTCTATATAAACACTAAGTTACGGAAGAACAACTTAGTCAAGTTTACTAAAATAATTTTTAATTTTTGAACTAAGTGTTACCATAACTTAGTGTTTAAATAGAAAGGCACATGTTCGGCCTGTATGAATTGATTTTTGAATAAAATGAAACACAAAGTGTAATATTGCAGAGAAATAAGTACAGTGACTTGTAACTACATTCCATATATTTTTACTGAAGATAACTCGCATTAAG
>OU015498.1:131143150-131298150 GCA_907164885.2 Dolomedes plantarius | reverse complement strand
AGCCAAATGTCGCCGAAATGTCGCCAAAATCTGGCGAAAACGGTCCTCCTTCAGTACCACACCCAAATTTTATTATTTGATTTCCCCCAAAATTGTATAATAACAATTTTCATAAAGGGTCTCCAGTAATTTATAAATAACTAAAAAAATATAAATGGCTTTATTAGTAGAGAGCAATGGATGAGGCCGGATAGGAACTTCAAAATCTTCAAAACAAGTACCATCCATCATATTACTGAATACACTTCACGCATATGATAAATTCATGTAATAGAATGATTTTGACTTCGCGTTTTTCTACCAAAAGTTGTTTAATTTATTTTTTCCAAAAAGTATCTAAGATAATTTTGCTCTTATTATAGAGGTCAGATCAGGTCATGACTGAGATTAAACATAAATGGAAAATAATTTAACAGAGAGCCTGCTAGAATCTAAAATGCATCCTTGAGAGATCAGTGAAATCTCCTATCTAGATCAGAACATGTATCTCTAATAGCTTCCAGGACAAAATATAACATCTAGTATACTGAGGGAGTAAGTATAAGGCTCAAATTACTTAAGGTAGTCTGAAAAAATGCCTCAGTCTCTGAGCCCAATAAAAATTTTACTCTTCATCCGTAAAATTTCAGAGAAAACTGTAGTAAAAAAATTCACAATAATCGTTTTTTGCTTTCTTTTACTATTAACATATTATTTTCTGAGTAATTTTAAATAATTACTCAGAAATATTTTTTCTACTTCACGGATTGTTATAAATTTACCTTCAGCAAATGGTCTAAGACTCAGCTGAAAGGGGTTATTCAGAGCTGGTTTACTGTTATTACTAATAAGCCATTTGGATTTTTCATGGGAGAGAAACTTTAGAAGAGGTTATTTGTTACGATAGCTTGTCATCGTAGTACATGGTGATATGACCGTATAAGACTTCTTCACGGGTCAATAGAACATTTTTTTGGTTACAGTATATTTTATATAAGAATGAGCACAAGTCAGCCATTTTATTTTTATTCCATCCAATTATAAATAATGAAAGAAAGTAATATTTCTTAACATGTTTTCTTAAATAAATAATATTAACCTTTCATCTTGTCGACTGGTCGAAAACGGGAAGGATTATATTATTTAGACAGTCTTATTGTATACAACACTATGTTCCTGAATAATTTATTTTATACCCATATGCAGGGATGCAAATGCCATAAATGGTATTTTCATCTGAACAAAAAAATTTTTCATTTTTTCCTTTTGATAAGGGGGGGGGGGGAGGTAAAAGGAGAAAAAAACAGTTTATTATAAATTAAAAGAAAAGGGGGGACTGCAAACATTTTGTTTCATGTGAAAAAACCAAAAAAAAATGACGATTAGCGAAAGTTAAGTTGTTTTTAAATTTAAAAACTTCCAAAAGGGGATTCAATACGTTAAAAGGGAAACCCAAAATGGAAAATGCTCATTGAGGCTTTTTTATGCAAAAACATTATTCATCGTGTTAGAAGTGTGCTATGGGCAATTGTGGTATGGTGCTACTGTGCAAGTATCTGATGTAAAAATTGGTTAGAAAGTCAAAGTATATTGAAATACCTCTGATCCCATTAAAGTATTAATGAAGATATTTCTTATATTAGGTAATCTATTAATGTAGTAATTCATAATCCTACAACTGAATAAGCATGTTACTCCCAAGATCAAAATTTTTTTCAAAATTCAAATTTATTTCTGGAGAGTATTCTAATTTACTAACACTACTTAAATTTTGAAAAACACATCTTATTCATTGGAGCATCTCGAGTCGCAACTAACAAGAATATGTAAATAAGAAATAGATATAATTATGATTGTCGCCCTTCTGATCTGTCCTTTCTACGATCTTCGTTTTACTTTCGTGCCTAAATAAAACCCATCCAATTGCCTCAATTCACTTATAGATCTCTGGAAGGAGATCTCTTTCTCCGTGAACATCGCGTGAACGACCCTTTAGGACGGTACTCATTAGGTTCAATACAACCGAATGACCAAGCGTGACGGTCGGGCTAATTGGAGCGTCCACTTCCTGTAGACCTTGCCGTGCCTTACCGCGGCTCTGGACATCTCCGAAAAGCACGGAACCCGTATCCGCATCTTCCGATCGTGATCGTGCTGTATTGGAAGCGATCACCATCTGAGCTTTATATAGCCTCGTCGTAAGACAATAGGCAGAACATCGAAACGGTGGATTTGAACTTATTTATAACCTTTTCAGACCGGGCGAATTTCTTAATCACACACAGAGAGAGGGGAAGAATCAAACGTAAAATTTTACTCTGATCTGCGTCAAATTGAGGATTTTTTTTTTCTTGGTCGAATTTGTTAGGGCAGTAATTAAATTTGACTTTCCTTATTTTTCTCATGTCACTGATGATTGCATTATACGATATTTTCAATGTGATAAGCGTGGAATAGTATTTAACGAAAGGTATGAGAACTGGCTTTCAAAAACCTTCCTCAATTCAAGAATTTCCCGCTTTTTCGGCAAACATTCGAACTCCGCATTCTTTAGACGTCGATCCTTCGATTTCACACGAGAGAATAAAGTCAACGCTCTACTGCTCTGAATGCTTCCAAATTAGTCATTCGCTCCCCGCAAGCAAACTTCTTTAAGATTTCTCAACGAGTTTATAAAGGGGCAGATGATGAAAGTTGTATCAGGAAGATAACGTCATTTCAATCAAAACCTACAATATTCATGGAGGGGAAATGTACTCACATTTTGATCTTATTTGATCAAAACATTCCCAAGCCAAGAGGATATGCCCGTAACAGAGATATGAATGTAACACAATGACAAGAACTCTTGGCAAGGAGTCGTTGAGGAAGGGAAGGGCATAAGCCACGGCAACAGCTACATCCTTGACAGCGAATAGGGTGCAATCAACAATTCTGACGTGCCTCCGTAGAATTGCACTTTCTGTGCCAGATCTGCGCGAGATTGTCCCCTAGTAAGCAGAGATCCCCCTGTCGTCAGATCTCCTCTAGGATCGAAACGACAGGTTGAGGATAGATTAGAGCCTACCGCGAGCGAAACCTGTCTCTGACCTTGGCGGGGGACAAAGAGCTTAAAAAATATATACGCACGAAAAAATAAATAAATAAAGCTGGCTCTCTAATAGGGAACAATCGACTACCAGATAACAAACAACTCCTCTCCCACCCCCGACTTTTCTCCTCGGGACAGAACCCCCTCTCTTCTCTCTTTTATTTTTCTTATTCCTTCTAATTCCCCGCCCCCCTCTCTTTACCTTTTTCCTTTTCGCGACGACGTCTAATTTGCGAGTGCGTGTTCGTCGTTGTCTGTAATTCGCGACTTCCGCTGGGCCCCGCGGCCACAGGGTTGCCGCATCTCGCCCGTCGCCATCTTACCTCTCGCCAACGGAAATGAATGATTACGACTACATGCGGGGGAGGTGCCCAGGTAGATATTTTTTCCCCTTTTTACCTGGGAAATCGGAATTCTCAGCGTCTGTGATTGAGGAAAATGAGGAGGGGGAGACCAGCGGCCCCCCCCCCTTCCCTCCCGCACGAAAGGGACAGAACTAGCGATCATTGGCAGTGATAGTTGAGTTTAATAACAGCACAGACAGGAATTAAAGTTTTTCTCAGAGTATTGCTTTTATTATTGCCGTTGTATTATAGGTGAGCCTGCTGTTTTTCCACATTATTTCGAAACTTTTCGAACGAGAGGGGGAGGATTATGAGGTAGCATTGGGTCAAGGTCGGGTTTTCTCCCGCAGCGTTTCATTACGGTTAGAAAGCGGTATTTATAATGAAGCCAGGGTTCACACGGAAGAGAGCCGCAGCTGGGAAGATAGCACTTCAAAACGTCCCTTGACAATTAATTTTTAAGCACCAAAATTTATTATTTTATTTTATTTTTATTTTTTTAAGCGGGAAGGATTCGGCATAAAATTTTCCTTTAATAGCACTTGCTATTATTTTATCGATTATTTGTAACTACCTTATATGTGCATTCGATAACTTTTCAGTAATTTTAATTACTATATCATTAATATATATATATATATATATATATATATGTGTGTGTGTGTGTGTGTGGCTTGGTACAAGAAGTGCCTAAGTCAATTTTCTCCCAGATGACTTTGTTTGCTTACGTCTTTTTAAAAAAAATATTATTTTCGATGTAAGAAGTTACTTCTTACATTGAAAATAATATTTTTTTAAAGAGATATAAGTAAACAAAGTCCTCGTGGAGAAAACTGACTTAAGCACTTCTTGTACACAGAAATATATGTATATATATATATATATATATGTATATATATATATATATATATATATATATATGTGTGTGTGTGTGTGTGTGTGTGTGTGTGTCTGTCTGGGAGGAGAGGGTAAAAATTTGCACAGAACTGAGATAGGCGGAAGAAACACCTGACGGAATTTAGATTTTTTATATATAATTTTTTATATATTTTTCGCCTATCAATGTATTTACCCTAATTGGTCCTAAAATATCTGTAATTATCGGACTGTTAAACTTTTCAAGATAGCACTAAAGGCACTGGAATTCAGAAAACGGGGATTTCTTTTTTTCAAATCTCATTACTTAAGTTTGTATTTCCGATGTCATTCGATGGGGAGCAAAGAAACGGCGCCTTTAGAGTATTATGATCTGCGAGGCGTGATATCAACAATGACGCCCGACACACACGACGCTCCAGTCACTTGTAACCGCTTCGCTTTTTGTTTCGTTCATTTGCCTACGAGTGCTTGAACGTCCACCTGTTCAGCACACTCACGCACTCAGATCCATGTTAGTGTGACGCGTGAAGGATCCCCGCCCACGATTTATCTCCGCAAACGCAGCCCTGGCATATGTCACCAAACAGGTGGTCGAGGGTTTTTAATTTCCCCATTCCGATACATAGACCACTTCCGAAACATTGCGAGTTTGGCTGCTTTCGAAAATCAACCGATTATGGTCTCCTTTAATTTCTAAAAGGGTGAGTTTTCGATAATAAAACCCTATGTAACCCCATGTTACATACTTTGCTTTTTCTTCAATTTTCAAAATACATAAATTAATTAAATTAAATAATAATTTCTATAACTATCTCTGTTTATATGATTATACATGTCAAGAAAGACAATAATGACAAAAGAAAAGAAAATTTTGAATGGTATATTGGGATGTTGTAGGGTAAGGCTTCTCTTAGTTCATTTGTTTAATAATAAGGATAATTTTTTTAAAAAAAGTTGGATCTCCGATGGTCTCAAATATATGCTGGAACAATCTATGGCAAATATGAAGTATTTAAATGTAATTCCTTTTCGCTTAAAATTAATATGTATTTGTTTTCTCGAGTCCACGCATCCAATCGTCTCAACTTATCAGTATCTGTCATTCGGAAACAGAAATTTAGATGTCTTTGTTAAAGTAGGGTTCAATTTATTTTGGATTTAGTAACGCAGCCATAGCAACTCTGCCTATCATCTCGTGCAGTCACAGCTAGTTACTCTAGAATTCGAACCTCAGTTCCTTTATATGGTCAATGACATATTATAAGTTTTGAGATTAAAATATAAGTAATATTTATAAATTACTCTAGAGTCTCTTAATAATACATACTTATATAGGCATTAGGTAAATATTCGGTATGTTTCGTAGAAGTTCAAAAAGTTTACGTGAAATATTTTTAACAACACTGTATAAGGATAGCCTCCAAACACATTTGTCACCTCGCTCCTGAAAAACAAGTTGGTTCGGCAGAAAATTGTGCACCTAGGACTTTCCTTTTACTGAGCTGATGATCTATACACCGCTAACCCATGTGATGTTCCTTTCGAGTAAATTTCAGGATTCGGGATAAATTTACCCCCCCCCCTTTTCTTTTAAAGTATATCTAAATATTAAGGTGTACAGGAAGTTTCAGATTTACGAGAAGACTACATCCCAGTAAGTCCATCGTAACACAAAACTGCATTAATACATTTAACCTACTAAACATTGTAGTGTAACCTAACCGTAAACATGACATTCAGGAATCTTCAATTAACTTACGGGCGAGCAAAAACTGCTAACCTGAAGCCTATTTTATAATACAGAGCAATACTGAATATCAGGTTATTCGTAGAATGTTATATTAGATGGGAAAACAAAATGGTCGTATATGTGTAGTCATCACTAATGTACCCTCCTGAAATGACACTGGTCCTAAAGAATGGACAATTCCATTAAAATTAATGTGTTGATGGTAGTCATTCAATTGCGAGAGGCTTATTATTTTCTGGATGTTCTGAGGAGGGTAAAGAATAGCTGGAGAGAAGCACTGAAGTGTGCTTTTCTGGTGTTCCCTCGGTCAAGAATTTCTAAGGTTGCAATATATTTTGCTTTATTAAATGTTGAGGCCAAGTTGGATCTAATCGCTCTCTTGGGGCCCAAAGTCGGCCTTTTGTCATTTCTACGATATCTACTGAATGCGCTTTCTCCCCATCGTAGAGATAAATTTATCAAGTCAGTTAGCCATGTGGATTAAACCCCCTTATAACTACCGTGCAACGACCATTTTTGTCTGTAAATGTCACAGTTTCTGCAGTTTGAAAGAAAGACTAACAGTAACAAAATTTAATTTAAGTATTTTAATCTCATTCTATTCGTATTCTAAGAATCTCTAATTGAGAGAAGAAAAAAAAAGTAGTTCAGCTTACTGCCAGTCACAAGATACTTATGTAGCATTTAATTTTTTAAAGAAAATCCATTAATGGGAAAACAAATATAACTTGTTCTTCGTTGATGAATTTCGTAGTTAAATGATGACTTAAATCGAGTCAAAAAGAAATATTGTTTCCATTTGCCCGATCAGTAGTTTCAGCATAGTATTAAGCTGCGTCGAGACCATTTTAGAATTTTTTTTTCCCGTTAAATAGATTTATCTGTTCCCCAAATTCATTAATTTTAAAAGGACATGTGCGTGCTTAATAGTAAAAAAGCTTAGTTTTAAAAGCTGATATATGCGTTGAACTACTATACCAAACCTTTCACTTTTCCATTTCTTCCTCAATGCAAATTATTATTTTCTTTTCTGGATTTGCTCACAAAAAGTGCCCGATGCCAAATCAACGCGAATTACTTCTCCTCGTCCCACAAAAGTCTAAAATCTCGTGAGCAATTCCCCCGTGGATTAACCTAGATGTTGGGATAATCGGTGACTTTTAATCCGGTTTCGACATAGGTCTCGGTCCGGTGCTTTTCTGAGGCGGTGTATCCCAATCCCATTCAGGGATTGGCTGAAACAGGTTGCGTTGCCAACGATATTTGTCATCCTACCGTTACTAAAAAATAAATAAATAAATAAACAGAAAAAAAAGAAATTGTGTATTCAGAAAAACTGAAAATAAACTTCTGTAAACAAATACAAATGACCAAGCGTCACCTATTTTTAGAGAACAATTTGTTACCAAAGGGTAGGTTAGCATTCCGACTAGATTCCACAGTGAAAATTTCTTTCAAAAGAAAACATTATATATATATATAGAGAGAGAGAGAGACTTTGACATTTTTAAAAACGTCATCTCCAAGGTGCTTTCAACAACATACCTAGAAAAATCCGTGAGAGGGAGTGAGGGAACAGTTTCTAACGAAATTTTAATAAAGGGCGGTTTTTAGAGAACACGGGTTGATCATATACAGGATCTAAATTCCCTGCCTACATCCTAGGGCTCAGTGACTACAATCTATTTCTTCACTTTTTTTAAATCTGAAAGCTGATCATTTCTCATCTCCGCTGATTTCAAAGTTGTTTTTCTGCAAAGTACACCAATCCTTCAATAGAGTATGTTTTTAGCTGTTGCTTTGTATTGTAAGAAAACGAAATGAAATTTACCTTTAGGATCGAATGCAGGATATTTACTTCTTCGTTTATATGTTCATGCCGCTCGTATCTACTTAAAGTTTTCAATTTTTCAACTAAAAAAAAATTCTTATTGTTTTCCTTATCAAAACAATAATAATAAACATTTTCCGAAAGAAAAAAAACAAATTGTGTAGCTATAATTAAAATATTATTTACGGCATTTTCGTGAAAGCGAGGGCATTTTTTTATACTCTTTTTTTTTATATCTCCTACAACAAAGAGATAAAATTTCTGAGCCGTCTCCCTATTCACTCGAAAGAAATGCCAACGAAATAATTACCACATCGATAAAAGTGCATTGTTTATCAAAAAATGAAAATAGGGGGAAAAACAGATAAAGAATGAAAATACATTTATAAAACACATATTCTTTTTCACAAATCATTTTATAAAACCGGGGAACCTCTAAGCAACACAAAAGAAGGAAAGAGAGGATTATCAATCAGGAAAGTTTTAAATCCCAGGTTTCATTTTCTTTTTTCACTCGTGTCGTCATTTTTTAACTACCACATGTTTATATTAATTGTGTGAAAAATAAACATGGAACTTTTTCAAAAGGCCATCAAGTTTTTCTTCCCCTTAAAAATCTCATCTTCATATTTTTGAGATTTTTAATCTATGATTCATCATTAACTTAAAGATAAAAGATTTCGCGTACGGAAATCTGAACTGAAAGATATTTTAAACGTTTTTAAGTCATTAAAATTTTTTTTGCTATTGACTGTTCAGAAAAAAATTAATTTTTTTGGGGGCTTTTAGTTCTTTGTAGATACTTGTTTGAAAGACAATTTATATATATCTATATATATATATATATATATATATATATATATATATATATATATTTTAAGTGCGTGAAGGCGTATAATGCATACAAACATAAATAAATGCATTTATGTCGGTGTGCGCCTTGCGCCTGCACACTAATGAATATCGGTTACGCTTCATGCTGTCTAACTCGCAAAATATTAATTATGCGAACATCGAGGCTCGATTGTATACATATACTCACACAATGCGAGAATGATTCATTTTTTATGGTTAAAGTACGTTTGGTTACTTATGTTTTGCTTTCTTTTTCACTGATTTCGTTATCTGCATTATTTATATATATATATATATATATATATATATATATATATATATATATATATATATATATATATATATATATTATATATATATATATATATATATACACATTCTTTAGAGGGGTAGATCCGCGTGTGTATGTATCATTTGCGAATATCTGGGCGATGTAAGGCAAAATGTATATCGAGATCTGCAAGAGCAAGCACCGTAAACTTTCAGACACATTTATCGATGTTGCCACGCACATTCGGGAAAGATGACGAAGATGAATCTCCTCCCGCACTTGATTTTCCACTGCAGAGAAAGAAGCACGTTAATCACGACGGAATCCCCGAACACACACAATGCCAAACACGGTGTTCTCTTAACGCGCGGCTGACTGCGAGGGAGTGCCTCTTCCGCGCTGACATGACTTTCTCGAAGAGAGCCCGGGGGCCTCACTGCAAGCCGCCCCGGGCGACACCATAAACCACATTCCAGCCCAGAAGGGGTGAACGCGTGCCTCGTATCAGGGAGGCGAGCGTCGTCCGAGGGCGATTACGCACGATCACAAGACGACTGCGACGACACGCAGGGAATACCCGTTGAGTCCGCGCGAGAGGGCTGTCGTGGTTCGCCAGTTTTCGGGATGATTTTCGACAGGGTGAGAGAGAGAAAAAAAAATTGCTTCTCTTAAACTCCTTATCTCGCTCCGTAATAACCCAAAATGCTGGCATTAGAGAGATTACGGAAGAAAAAAACAGCGTTATTTATTATATTATCTTTTGATGTGAGCCTCTTGAAAATTGATTAAAATTATTCCAATGTTTATCGATATTAATTGAATTACTTCAGTTAGTTTATTTTATAATCTCTTGGGATTTGTCTTTTTTTTTAACAAAACCTAAAATAACAATTATTTTTTGTCGTGCATAGATATGAATGTGTAGCGATCGCAAGTCTGCAGCCGAATACAGCTGCAGACGACATTTAAAAATATTTGTATTTAACGTTTTGAAGACGTTGCCTGGCAACTGCAAGGACCCTGTACGAGATTAGCAGAAAAAAGGATTCTTCTGTATTCGTTGTTAAGTTTTTTGCTTCGTAATTTTTGGTATCCATGATATTCTTTAATTTGTACGAGTCGTATTTTCAATGTTAAATTTGTGTAATAAATATTTTATTTTTCATATTTAAACTGTGACAATGGGTTTGCTTTTGAGGACTATAAAAATACTAGGTGACTCCTACAAGTGTACGTGAGGGTTGTTTTTTTTTTGTTTTTGTTTTTTTATGTATTTGCATATACTTCATCTTTTGCGGAAAATCTTTGCTTGTAATTATTTCCTCTTATTGCTTCCCGGAAAATGAGGCTATAACATTAGATATGTAATATCCATGAGGGACTATTTCAAAGGGCATCTTGACATACAATTATGTTGTCCTCGAATATGAATCTTTAAAGGCATAACTCCAAATCTTCTAGAAGTACACGTTCAGCCTTACATGTAGATGTATTTATTCTGCATAACAGCTGTGCGAGCAGGAGAGCTAGTTTTAAAAAGTCTATCATGCAGAAAGTTTCACCTGATTCTTTCATAGCTAAGCAAGTGACCAAATGGGAATATAATGAATAAATTTCTTTTATTTCCTGAAAAACATATGATAATTACTAAAATAAATATCTTGTCAAGTATTTTTTTTTATTTTTCTGTTTTATTTTCAATAACGTCTATGTATGCTTGAGTGCATTTAAATAAATCTTAAATATCGTAATGAAATTAATTTTGTCACAAATAAAGTGCCCAGTAACGAATAAAGGAAAAAAGAGTTTTTGTGATAAACGTTTGAAAGATTATCATATTTTTAATCAACGCTGAACAATAACCACTAGATCTTAATGAGGATGAAATTTAACCTTTAGAAAGAGAACTATCAAATATGTACGAAATCTAATCCTATTATATACTTTAGTATGAAATAAGAAATCATCTTGTCGCTGCCTTTCAAACACACATACAGCTAATGATTCAGTAACATATTCGTATATATCCTTATTCAAAGAAGTTAAAGGAAGCAGAATCCTCGAAACGAAGGTAAAACCGAAAATATCTCTAGGGTCTTAAAACATAACTTTAATGCTGTTGATCCTGTTTGACGCTTAATAAAAAAGGAAAATAGTACACTCTAGTGCAGGGGTGTCAAACTCACGGCCCGCAACAAACATTTTTGCGGCCCGGCCAATATATTGGCACACAATAATATATAATAAAATAACCGACGCAGAATTATAATAAGATAGGAAAAATTCGCTAAATGTTTTTTAATGATACTCTTTTTTTGCTATTATTAAACAAAATGCATATATTTATGTTGAATATACTGTAATTAGGTAAATAAACCTACGTTTCTATTAATATTGATTTTTTTTGCGGCCCACCTATAGTTAAACCTTGTTTGTTTGGCCCAAGGTAGCCTTTGAGTTTGACACCCTTGCTCTAGTGCAACTGAGTATATATTTCGTAGATTTAAAATTACATTATCAAGAATGTAGACTTTCTCGCAGACAAAGAAAAAAAGGTATATTACACAATATATATATAAAGTGTTTAGACAGCAGTAAAATATTACGAAACACAAAAAAAGCAGTGCAGTACACTTCTGTGTTTTATAAATTTAAATAATTTTAATATAGGAGCAGCTTTTAAACCTTCTCAATAAATTCCTTTTTCATTATTGCTGTCCTACTCGCAAATGTTTAACCTGTTAAAGTTGAGCTTCAACTTATACACTCACTCGGTAAAAGACAGATTAATTTTTTTATTGTTACTGCATAATAAGGAAGTATTATCTCATAAGTTGTTAAATTGAAAAATATTGAGAAGAAAAAAGAAAGAGGTTTCGTCTGTTTTTCGCCAATTTAGTTTCTTTGTTTGACCATTGTTGATGTTTATTGCATCTTGTCAGTTTGTAAGGAAGTTTTCGATTCGTGCGTTAGAGGTGCGGGGGAGGAGCACTGAGATATTTTATTTATCGCATTCAGTCACCGATGTCAGCAAGTAAGCAAAGCTGAGTAGAATTTGTTTTGTCTTTTATTTCCTTCCTCGCGTGCCTGAGTCATGAGTCACTCGACAACCGAATGATCTGGATGTGCTGCCAATCGGAAAATACTGATGAAAGGGGTTGTCCCAAATCCGCCAAAAACTTAAAACCTTCAAGTTGGCGATGCTGATCTGAAGTTGATCCTGTGCATTTATAATAGAACCTCCAAAAGCGTTTATATATTTCACACATACGCAGAATTCAAAGTAATCGATTACAGTAATCTTTCGGTTGAATAAGAAGTTAGCTGTTAGGTTGGTTTATTTAAATAACTAATGTTACCTACTGAAATAAGCAAAGTAAGAGAACAAAAATTAAGCTATATATCGGTAAGAATTGCAATGACAAAATTATATATCGGTAAGATCTGCAATGCTAAATATTAAAATTTAAACATATTATATAAAATTTAGAGAATTATATTTTTATGATATCTATTTAACATAATTTCATTCTTTTCATTCTTACTCATAGAATCAATATAGATACATATATACGTGTATATACAAAATCATAAATAATGATTATGCTATTTGTCAAATAAGGAATTATAATCATTCGTAATATTTAAGTATTTTGGGATTAGTATTTCTCTTTACGGGAAATAGTCAAAAAGTATAATTATGTTTTAGAAAAATGAAGATTTTTTAAATTAGTAAGTCAGTCTATGAATTAAGATTCACCACATGATTTTGAAAGACATCATAATTAATGTACTAAAGTAAACATCAGAGAACTAAGCATTCAGTATACGAAAACATTATGATTTCGAGCAAATTACAAATAGAAAACAAAAGAAAAAGGAAGCAACGTGAAGCGAAAGGTTAGATTCTACTGGCAAGCAATAATCCCAAAATAAACTTAATTGTTTCTGTATTGTTCGTCCCAACTCCAGATGCTTCTGTTCCTTTCGGTATGTTTAAAAAGGTTGATTCGCAATTAGCGTGGTCAAAAATGTCAGGATTTCGAATTATAGAGAATAAATATATCTATAGCATTAGTTTTGTGTTGGAAAGTTAAATCTCAAAATATTGAGGTACGGGTGTAAAAGTAGACCTAAAATGCTTTTTTTTAAATAAGAAATCGAAAATGTAAAGGATATACGGGTATGGATAATAATACCAGCAAATAAATGAAGTTCTAGTATTTAACGGTTACAGTAACTAAAAAAATATTAAAATATCTCTTTTAGTCTTTACCATAAACAAATTTCAATTTATCATTTAAAAGTATTATTTTTGATTTGCTTTTTCATTCATTCCTTAATATTTCGAAATGTAAAATATAAACAATAGAAATAAACAAAAATTAAAAAATCAAGCATAGACTACTAATTCACTTTAACATAAAACATATCCTGCAAAGAAAACATTTTCAATAGAGGATAGCGCAGAAGCTTCATATCCCCATAATGAAAAAAAACAAATAAATAATCCAACATAGATAGATAAAACTAATACGAATATAGACAAGAAACAAACAGAAATCAAGCACTCTGGGCATCCACGCACCAACGGCAAGATTCTGTATAAGTGCCGGAACTGAACCATAAAACAACAGAGATAACCGACAGGTCTCGTCATCAGGGAGCCTGACCATATCAGTTACCTCAAGGGGAACTTTCTGAATAGGATGCAGGTAAGCCCAAAAAACATCCCAAGGCCCCGAGTCCCCCAAGGAAGCAATAAATCAAACAGAAAATGAAAAGACAAACACAACTTACAGTATGTACTATACAGAATCTTGCCGTTGGTGCGTGGAGTGCTTGATTTCTGTTTGTTTCTTGTCTATATTCGTATTATTTTTATCTATTTATGTTGGATTATTTATTAATATTTCGAAATTTAGCTTTCAAAAACAAGTACATGGATCACTTCCTTCACTTTCGTATAAAGTTACGTTAAATGTACACTTATGGGGAAATGGTATTATGATTTGCTGAAGTGTTTAGTTTGATATCAATGCCCTCTCATGAATAACTTCATGTGGTTTAAATTGGTGGGAGGAATCTGATTCTAGTCTATATCATTACTATAAATAATGTGGGAAAATTATGCTGCATGACATATCATGCGATACAAACTTATATGTGGTGGAATGCTTTCTTTTTACAGTCACGTTTGTAAGGGATTTAAAATTGTTAAACAGGGGGCAGGTCAGACAACATTTAAAATCCGTGATGTATGTATATAACTGTACAAGAGGACGATGCTGGTCCACCTATGTGGTACTCCCATAATAAAGAGGCCAACAAAACCGCGATGATAATAAGCGAATGTTTAAAGGGACAAGGCCTCCGCATTTAATATATATATATATATATAATATTAAAATTATAATTTTAATTAAAGGATATATATAACTGTACAATTTTACCCCGAAATCCATCTTTACAATTTTGAATGGGAATTGATTTCGATCCAATATTTTGCCAAAACTGCGATAACTTACGAAACATAGTAACCCTATCCGAACGTCTTAAAGCGGAACGGGTCAGATGGAGAAAATCAGTCGCAAATCACGGTGCAGGTACTAGCTACTTAATCTCCCAAGAAAATGTTACGGACGTCAACTTTTCTTACTCGTTTCCATAAATCACGGGAATATAATTTATATATATTTTATTTTTATATGTGAGTCATATTTAAAAAATAAAATAAATAAATAAATAAATAATATTAAAAAAAAGAATTCGCGAATATTTTTTTTTTTGTTTTTTTCTTTGTTGTTTTTGTTTTTGTTTCATTACGCTGCAAAAGGATTAAAAAATATACGTTTAATTTTGCAATACTGATAAACTTATTAAATCTCGAATGTTGTTTATTGAGGAAAATTCTAACAACGTAGCTCTAATACATTAGGCATAACTGTAATTATTTACGATTTATTACAGTAAATGTTTTCTTAAAAATAACCACTGTACCATCTAAGTAACCTACACAGAGAAAACGACTTTTTTTCTTCAATAATCCATGTTTTAACTCTCTTTGAAGTTTAAGCCCATTTTACTTTTTTTCTTTTAACCTAGTACAAACTTTTTGTTAGCATCTATATAAAGTATATAATTAAGTTAGAATACGTTTCATTCATACTATAAACAAGTTTTACAGCTAGCTCACAATATGTTGTAAAGATGAATGGATGCCAATCATCCATTCAAACGTTCACTTTTACGTGTATATTCTTTTATTTCTGTATGAAGTATGATTTATTTAAAAATGGCTAGCTTGTGCTCTTCAATATATTCAATGCTTACTTTTTAAAATTTATGTCACTTTGCTTTGATTTAAATATGTAAACTAGTGCATTTCTGTTCTGGTTGTTGCTTTTGGGTGGTGGTCTACGCACTATAACGTCACTTCCTTATATTGGTGGTTGGTTGCTACTAATTTGTAAAAGATTAGAAATCTTAATATCCCTCTTCCTTCTTTTCTTTCTGCATTTTTTCTTCATTGCATTTTTTCCTCATTGCATTTTTTCCTTTCACTGGAGTGTCAAATTATAATTTTAATATTCTTTACACCGCTCGAAAAACAAATTGAAAAAATCACGTACTATATGGTTTCAAAAACTTTACATTTATCCGAAAGAAAACATAAAAAGCCATGTTAATATTATTTTCACAACTTCAAGCTAGGAAAGGGAAAGTGATTTACATAAAGTTTTAAAAGAAACTATAAGATGTAAAATAATGTGAGTGAGAAACGATATTAAATATATTAAATTTGACTGACAGCTTTCAAATGGAATATAATGTAAATAAATGCAAGCGAAATAAATAAATAAAATCTGATCTGACTTATTTTAGGGTTTTACCAACATAACTAGTTGGTACCCGTCAAAACATGACGGCTAGATAGTAAATAAATGTACAAATACACAAATTATACTCAACACATCATTGCCAAGTGTTGAAAACCATTATAATGCGCAGAAACAAATTAATGTGTTTAAACGGTCTCGTGCTTAGTGAGTATCTAAAGCCAGATTTAAAAATGTCACTGAGCATGCGCAGAAAGCAATTTTTTTTTTAAATTGTAAATTATCGCTAATTAAACAGTGCGAAATAAACGATTTCCACGGGTTTAATCTTACATTTCACAAACATAATTATCTGACATAATATTAAAAATGGCAGAGAGAGATCTATAGATACTCCTTGAAATAAACGCGTTTATCATTAAAACATGTCACTGAGCGTGCGCAGAAACAGTGAGTTTCTAAAGCCAGATTTAAACATGCCACTGAACCTGCACAGAAATCAATTTTTAATTGTAAATTACCGCTAATTAATAGAAATGGCGGTTACAAAAACCAAATTTGACAAATCTACAGATTATTTCGTTTAAGACCAAATTGAAGTAAATTGATGCAGTAGTTTTCTCCCATGGACTGCCCAAAAAGTCGACTTAGCAACTTAAATATATAGATATCACTCTTCCAAACAAACTCATAGGCGTGTTTTATTTGCAAATTGCCTTTATAATATTGAATGCATGAACATAAAAAATTCTCCACTTCTAATTCCTTTTGCATTGATCTTAATACGGAATTCCTTTCACGTTAAGGTCCAAACGGAATATATTTTACAGGATATTGGAGACAGTCTTTCTGTCTAGTCTAAAAAAATTTATTTGTTTTGTATTCAACTTTTCCACCAAACAGGCTCATTTATTTACTTCTAATATTGATTTTCCAAATTCTATTTTTTTATTTTTTTTATTGAAAATTTCTTCTTTACCTTTTTGACTTCGATACTATTCCGCCCTGGCTCATTTCTTTTACATTCTAGATTAACATTTCACGCTGAAATTTCTATTTTTCTTCAATCCTCTCCATAACATTCGCTACCTCCTAACTCCTGGTGCATATTATTTTGAATCTTCATATGCTACTTACATGTGTTTATCTTCGACTATTCCGAGATCATTTAGTTATTTACCCTATTTCCCCAACTTCAAATCTCATAGTAGTCAGTCTGATGTTAACGCACTTTTTAATAAAACAATGAGGAAACAACTATGTATGTTCTCAATGAACTAAGCATTATTTTGGTTTTGTTTTCTGTTAAATCTACAGCGTGTCATGTTTTAAATAGGTCACTAAATACGATATGAGCTTTAAGGACATTCTTCTTTATTTACATCACTTCACTTAACAGTTCATGATTTATAAATCATTTAGATTCTTTTAGTAATGTTATCAGTAAATATGGTGAGATTATTTCATTCGGACTCAAAATTTCAGAAAAACTTAATTGAACTGAAAATTTCTGAAAAGTAATTAACAATTAAAACTTCATTTTTAAAATTCGAGTATTATTAAATTTATTGCTTGTATTCATAATTACACTTCTATCTGTCTTAGATTTCTATGTCACATATTAAACAGAATTAAATTTCGAAGTTTCTAACATTATATTAATTCTAAGTCGATATTAATATCAGCGAGGATACAGAGAATCGGATATGAATATATTAAGCACCTATTCTTACGTAAATTAATTAATTAGTTTATTAAAAATGTGGTTCGGAAAGTTGAACTTATTCTATATAATTGTATATGTCCAAATTTACAAACAAAATGCTGATTTTTTTTTTTATATGAACACTAAGTTTATTGGAACAATAGAAGTTTAAATTCTTTAAATATATCTCGCTTTAGAGAGTACTTTTGAAACTAGCATAACGAGCAAACATATAACACTGCAAACATAAAGTAAAACAATTTTAAACAAACTTGCCTCAATAAAAAAAGCAGTGGCAAATTAGATTAAATTAAATAATCTAACTTCAATTTAAATACATTCGAAGAACAAGACTAATTTGTGCATCACTAATATTAGACTTGATATAAAGTATGTATTGCTTAGACTGTGTTATAAAGTGAAGAAGATGAATAACACGTCCAAAAGATAGGTTGCCCCAAAAAATATACTATCCCTGCTTTTCAATAGAACGTAATAATGTATTATTCTTAATAACGTTTATAACGAAGTGCCAGATACTTTATTCATTTCCTTCAATACAAATTAATAAATTTCAAAATTCAAATTAATAAAATTTACATTTTTAATATTTAACGTCAATTATTTTGACCTCCATAAAGGTAAAATTAAAAGTAGTCAAAATGATTAAATTTTAAAGGCTTTAAACAAGAGGGTCGGGGTGGAGGTGCTCAAACGTATAACAAAGAACGTTGTACCCCTAAAACATGCTTTCACGTGATCGCTTCGAAAAAAAATTTTATGGACGAAAATACGCTCGAGCATCTAATTCTTTACACGCTTAATACATTTTTTTTTCCAGATGGAATAATCTAACAGAATACGGAAAAATAAAAATATGGTTAACAATAAATAAGAAATGAGCACTATTCAAAAGTTCAGTAAATGAGAGAAAATAATTTTCCTCTATATTTTGAATAATGTTAAAACCAAAACGAATAGTATCTAATAATAATGTAGATTAAGGTAAATATGTTTGCATGAAGAGTAATAATTTCTGCTCCCGAGGGGAAAAAAAACTAGAAATCTGACTTTTCACTTCTATTATCAGAAAGCTTACTTTTTATGCCCCAAAAATTCTCTCTTCACATTTTTTCTTCAGTGATCTCGGAATGCTTTGTTTGAGATTCATTTTTGTGTACGTCTGTTATATCCATAAATAATATGAATGTGCACCAAGGAAGTGACGTTTAGTGTTGTGTTACACAGGAAGTGGTTCCTTGACCCCTCTCACACCCATCAGTATGCAAGAGGTGAAGCAGCAACTTGTCGTCAACCCTGGAAATGTGCTCGAAAATCCTTATGTCACAGGTATGCACAAGCTTCATTATCATCAACAATCATTGTGCAAAAAAAAATTTAAGTACTTCAGCGGTAGTATTTCTATATTTTTAGTAAAACTGCATAAAGAAAAAAAAAGGATATTTATAATTTTATATTACGTAATGTAGAATTGATTCACGTGAAATAAATTCGCAATGAAAAAATTTCTTTGCGACAACGCCATGAGCTAAATTAAACAGTTGTCTACTGAAAATTCTTCTACTTCTAGCTAAAATGAAACAAAGGCAATTTATTTTCGAGTTAATAGTAGACGATTTTTGCTATAAATTGATTTATATTCTCATGACAATTTCTGTATATGCCTTTGCAGTTGGCAGCAGCGAAGTTTGTGGTGGCAGTCCATCTCCGGCCAAAGCTGAACTAAACGAAGGCACCTCTGCTTTAACAGTGTTGCAACCGGTCCATAGTCCTCTCAGTCCCAATGCGACTTATACGCCCTTGCCTTCCTTCTCACAGTATCCATCAGGTGAGTTTCAACTGTTTGATTTCGTTAAGCTAGATAGTTGATGAAAGTTTCATGCAAACACTACATTAATGAACATTAAGCTAGGTTATTTTACTTACTATTTGGAATTAAGCAACCAGGATTGGATTTTCTACTATACTTCTCTAAGCATAAGATATATAAGGTGCGCATGGAAAAGTTTCAGACATACTCTACAATATTCTCTACTAGTTGACATTAAAGCCTATACTAGGCTTCGCCCTTATGCTGCTTCACTAAAGAGGAATCAAGTGGAATAGGGATCAGCAGGCAATGACTCTTAACAGAATAAGAAAAATGTTTGCTGTGAAGAAATTTGAAGAACTTCTATTAGTCTTCCTTTCCGTGGTACCATCACTAGATCGGCTTATGATCAACTTTCGGTTGATTTGGCTGAAACAGCTCTTTATAATGTAAGATAGTGAAAGTTTGAAATAATTGATAGTTTACTGCAGTTTCAGTGGCGCACCCGGGAGGGAGGCAAGGGGCCCTGCCCCTCCCTAAAGAAATAGAAATTGAATTATGAATATTGATTTTGCACTATAAATATTTTTATCCGTTCATCTCGGTCCCCCCCCCCATGCATTATAAATATTTTTATCCGTTCATCTCGCCCCCACCCCCAAGAAAAAATCCTGGGTGCGCCCCTGTGCAGTTTATTCCTATTATTAGTAAGTTAACAGTTGTAAACGACTCCGTCTGGTTGTCGAATTAATTGTAAACATGTAAGAATAAGAAAATATAACTGCTTCTTTCTGTTAATAAACCAATATTGACGAAATCAAATTCCCACCTCCAGGATCACGAAACTGCTAGGTACTTTGATCTGATATTTACGCAGAGATTTAAGGTCTGTTGGTTGATGGTGATGAGTCCGAATATCAGGACAGATTACCTGCTAACTCATAAAATTTTATGATACTTCTTACTCTATTTTTGAGTCAATTTCTACTCGATTTCTGGGTATTAAATTGCAAATAGAGCGACATATATAGGCATATGAGTGTTTTCTGGGATGTATGCATTTATATTTTGTTTCGTAGTTAATAAACCGAACGTAACTCTGTTTTTCAGTGACCAGTATGACGGTACCAGGTGCTGGTGTAGCAGCAGTACCAGGCACAGAGTATTCTTATGCGTCGCCTTATACTCAGTATTCCACTACAGCGTATGGTGCTTATGGATACACTACAAGTAGCATTGTTGGTAAGTTCTGTTTATTTCTTTTAATAGAATCAAAATTTTATACAGCAGTATTAATCACACGATCTTACCACTTATGTCTTTGTGTCCAAAAGCAGCCGCAAAAATAAATGTATGAAAAAACTTTAAAAATGGAACTAACAAATAAGTTATAATATAGTAATATTTTTCCTAGATTCACAATTTAATGCAGTTAGTAACTAGCCCTAAACATTTGCCTCTAAAGGTATATGGGATAAAATGCACGTATATAAAATGAATTTTAATTACGTAGCCATGCAGTTTCATAAGCATAATAATTTAAGAGATTGTAAATAGCTAGTGATATATAGTTAGAACTCTTATGATATATAGTTAGAACTATTAAATTTTTGTTCTGATAAAGTAGAAATAGCTGTTTCACTAAATATCGTATGCATATTAGATTTAAATGATAGCTATGATAATGTTGAAAATTCAGGTATGGATCTCTTTTAGAAACTATAGAAAAATAGACATTATCTGGAAATAGACATGAATAGATCCTCTGCCTCGTTAAAAATATCCAAACACCACTTTTAAGACGTGTACTTCTCTATATACATTACAACCATAGGCCAGAGATGAAACATAGCGATGTAATTTCAAGTTATTTAAATGCTATTAATTAGGCAAAAAGTTGCCCTGCTCATATACATCTATATATATAAAACAGTTCCGTAACTGACTCACTGACTGACATACAACGCACAGACCAAACCGCTGGACCTAAAGGGCTGAAATTTTGCATGGCGATTCTTCTTATAGTGTAGGGGTGCACTAAGAGAGATATTTGAAAAATCCTTCTTAGATTTTTTAAAATTAAATTTTTAAGCTGTTTTTAGTAACTTTTTTTAAGTTTGCATTTAAAATAATAATTTGAGGTTTATAAAATTTATATCACAAGAAAGATCATAAAAATTCGTTTTAAATGAAATCTTTTTCGAATCTTTACCTCTATTTTCTGATTTTTGGTGAATTTTTTAAGATTAATTTTTAGAATTTAATTTATTAAATGCTGATCACGTGATTTCTTTTTCTGGTACTTTAAATAAATTTATCGTCACGTGCGTAACAACTAAATAGACAAAAAAAATTTTTTTCTTGCTAATGCGACAAACGATTGGACATTATTTTGTCTATAAAAATATCCCTTACGATTTTTTTATAAATATATATATTTTTTACTACATCAATTGTATATAGTGATGTCGTATTTATTATATATATATATATATATATATATATATATATATATATATATATATATATATATATATATATATATATATATATATATATATTTGACATTAATTGCATACATTGACCGTTGTATTTACTTTGAATGTACTCCGTAGCGAAGTGCGGGTTTTCAGCTAGTACATACATATAGAGAGATAGATAGGAGGCTCAGTCCCCTGCGGCCTTCGTTGCCGCCTTGTCATAGATGGTCTTCGGCTGCGTGACCACGGGTCGCGAAAAAAATATACACATGTTTTATATACAGACTGTATTTATATTAAGTAAATAGAGATGGCGCCACTGCACTGAAAAAAACCCAAAATTGTGTTTAAAATGTTGCAGATTTTAGCTTATCTTTATACACTATCGACCAATAAGTATTTGGACACCTGTGATAGAAAAGAAAAGCAAAATTTACTTATATTCAATAGTTGGTAGAGCCTCCACGAGAGGCAATTACAGCCTCAACCACCGAAGTATGCTTTCCACGTTCCACAAGTCCTTGTATGATGGCTAGTGGTATTTTCTTCCACTCGGCTTGGAGAAGACATGTAAGTTCCGTCACCGATTTTGGACGGTTGTTGCACCCCTTAATTCGAAGATCCAACTCGTCCCAGAGGTTCTCGATAGGGTTCAAGTCTGGGCTCAAGGCAAGCCAGTCCATTCGGTTAACCCCATCGTCACCATACCAATCCATAATGGATCTCGCAACATGACAGTTGGCGTTGTCGCCCTGGAAGTAACATGGGTCCAACCCGTAAAACTGCCACAGCGTAGGAAGCTCACTGTGATCCAAAATAGTGCAGTAAGCGTCGGCGTTGAGCTTACTATGAATTGGGAGTCCATACCAGGAGAAACAACCCCAGACCATAATTCCACCTTCTCCGAACTTTACTGTGGGCTCAATGCATTCTGGTGGGAGGCGTTCTCCAGGCAGACGCCAGACCCAGACCCAGCCATCCGAACGGTAGAGGGTGAACCTTGATTCTCGCTCCAGAGAACCCGTTTCCACTGATCTACCGTCCACTTTCGATGTTCTTTGCACCACATTAACCGAGCAGCGTGGTTGTACTTTGTGATCAACGGCTTATGGGCGGCAGCACGACCATGAAAACCAAGCAGATGTGCTTCCTTAAGGATGGTATTCATCGAAACAACAATCACGGATGCCTGTTGAAATTTCTGGAGTATGTGGGCCATTGGTTGGGTGCGGTTCTTCCAAATTTCTCTGGACAGCACCTGTCTGTCTCCCAGTTTCGTGGGTCTGCCGACTCGGAGCACATTCCGACAATCACCGCTTACCTTCTACTTCTGAGTCAGATAGGCCACTGTCGATTTTAGATAATTCAGCTAGATATGCCCTTAAGGATTGGCCATTTCTGTGATACCCGACGATTACATCTTTCTCGAAATCAGATAACTCTGCACTTCGTGGCATCTTGTTGTTTCCTACACGACGTTTAACGGCGGAGGGCGGAACGTATATCAGGACCGCAGATATCGTCATTTGCATGGGTGTCCAAATACTTATTGGTAGATAGTGTGTGTGTGTGTGTATGTATGTATATATATATATATATATATATATATAAGATGCGAAATTTCAATGCCTCATAACTAATCTCGTTTTTTTCCCTTCTAAATAGATCCGTCCTACTACTACAGCAGCCGTCCAACGACAACGAATAACACCATCCTAACAACGGCTCCATCTCTCAGCCCGGACGCTTACAAAGACAGATGCTAGGGCTTGTGAGAGACTGTTGTCTCAGTGGCTACCTCAATCGTTAACGTATATAGTCATCTAGCTGGAAATCCAAAGCTATTTTTGTAGGAGATGGGTGTATATAGATTCTAGAACAAGATATAGGAACAGATTTGCAAGAAGTCAACCCACAACAAAAGGAGCTGAGTTCTTGAAGGAATATGTTCTATATGTTTGTTTTCTACGAGTATTTACAAGGTAGATATGACGAAGACAAGCATTTTGTGCGATACAGAACTTATTCCATGAGATTTATGCCATTTAGGCGTGTTCATTAAAGCTTTATTTTCACCAGATTCTGCAGAAGAGAAAAGAATTTGTAACTTTAACTAAAACAGTAGCAGATATGCTCACGGATACAAAACTGATGTTTCGTTTGTATCACACTAGTCCTGAACTTGGATAAAATTATCGATGGAAGCTCGATGAGAGCATTTTGAAAGTACAAGGAATGAGTAACGAAGATAAGTCTTCAAATTCAACGATGGTGCAAGCGTGGTTGCTTGCGAATAGGTAGAACGCCGTGTTTGTTTCAATTGCCAGGTACAAGGTGATTGCTTTGAGGAAGCTAGAAAAAATAATGGGAAAAAAAGAGGATTAGAAAAGAGTTTTTTCGTCCATTTCCGTCGAAACAGCGTAATGGGTGCAACCCTACAATGATCTCTTCACTTCAGTTCGAGTATTTTTTTTTTTTTTATGGCTTGTCCGGAAATAGCATAGACACTTCCGACTTGCTTATGACGTAGACATTTTGATGTTGATTACAAGAATGGACTATGCCCGTCAGATTTTTTTGATCTGCATACCAAAGAGATTTTATAAAGTTTTGTTCCATTTTTACTCTTGCTTTTGTAATTTTTATCTTTTGTATTGTTATAGAGTTTTCGGGCGAAAAAATGTTCAATCTTCGAACTTAAACAGCCCATTTCTGTTTTTGACCTTTTTTTTAGCGCTGCGTCTTTTATTGTAATTTTTTTCAGACTATGTGTTTTTGTTGATCGAAAAACCAAATGCTTTGTCTTCCGTACATTGTAGTCAACTCTATTTATAGTAGAATTTTTAATGCATTGAATGAGATGGAAGATTATCAATTTCTTGATATTTGATGTAAACGTTCTGGGAAAACCAGTTAATTCAAGAACTGCAATGTAATATAGTATAAATTTATTTTTAAAACTTACTAGTATTGTTGACAAAATGGAAATAAATTAACATTGTTGAGACTATAAAATATAAAGGATTTATTGAAATCAAAATATTTTGATTATTTACGCATATTTAAACTTATGTATGTGTAGGTCCCTTTACGGTTTTCATAATACCTTATGACAAATCTAATTATTCATGTGCATTAACGTCTGGAATATTTCATGATTCTATGATGCCACTTCTTGCCAATCAAGTAACATAATTCTCAAAGAATTATTTTGCTCTGTTATAGTGCAGACGATGTAAACAATTGATATATAAAAGAATACAAAATCAGACGACTCAAGAGCACTAAATTTATTATTTAATTTGCTCAGGTACGTCGAAATCCGTGGTCTTCCCAAAACGGCATGTACTTAAAAGAATGTGTACAGTGTGTGGCTCATTTACTTAAAGTGGCGCGAAAGCATCTTATTGTTATTTATTGCGTAAAACATTGTCTATTTTTGTACATTGCACCATCCCTTCGCACACCTGCACAAAGTCCCTCTTTTTAAAGTTCGTTTTCATGGATTTCGACATCCGATTTCTCATTGTTCTTAAAAGAGGCATTATTACTGTGATTTCAGTTTATATACTATAATTCTTATAATTTATCGTTTGGAAAAAAGTGTTTGATTCAAATTTTTTCCGCATGTATCCTTGCTCGTAAAATATAGAGTATGTACAGAAATCGGGAAACTTTCGTTTAGACAACATTTTTTTTTTTTTTTTTTTAATGTTCGATAATAAAGTATAGCGTCAGTACCTTTATCATAAAAATCCTCACTGTAAATACGTGTAGCTTTTGCAAATGCCTATTGATAAATTTACTAATATTCTCTATACATATAGGAAAATGTAAGAAAAGAACAACGAAATCGGATAGTCGTCCATGGAAGGAACTTCCATAGGACAACAAATGAGTGTGTTTACCAATTGTTCTACTTAAGAATGACATATATTTTGCTCTGCTCAATCATTTGAAAAATAAATAAAGTATATTTCACACATCCAGTCTTAGTATTTGTGATTAATTTATTGTTTTGTTTCCATTCTCGTGAATACGTACGTACTGAAGTATGAAATTAACCAATAAAAACATTGCATAAACATTATATTTACATCGATTACGTAAACTTTTTAATAAGCTAGTCATTAAAGAATTTAAAAGATAAAAATTATTTTTTTTACAAATCAGCAGCAGTGCCGGAAAAAAAAATGAATAAGTAATTCCTAGTTTCTAAATTTAGATTTTAAGTTACTTTCCGTGTTATCAGAAATTTTACTAACTTTTGACGGTTTCCAGAATACGTATTGATTACCTTCTATGATAAAAGATTGTGAAAATGTTCTTTCAAAACACTTCGTAGTTATTTCGCTATATATTTTTCTATATTGGACTTTTCATAGAACCATAAAATGTTTCAATATTTTTCTACTGTCTTTATCACATTTTAAATGTACACTGAACTCTTATTATCCATGTTCCATAATAAATAAATATATATATATATATATATATATATATGTATATATATACAGTGGAATCTCGATCTATCGTTTTCGAATCCATCGTTTTTCCGTATGTGTCGTTCATTTTATCCAGTCCCAATGATCCTATTGCTTTATTATGTTTCCACATCTATCGTTTTCCCGCATTTATCGTTCATTTCAATCAGTCCCTTGAAAAACGATAGATCGAGATTCCACTGTATATACACTGAAGTGCCACTGAATTAGGAATAGCAAAGCCTGTGCAAATTGTGTAGCGCTGCGCATCATGTATGCGCAAGTGAGAGCGCTGTGGTAACTGCATATATAGCGCGTACTATGGATGTTCTGAATTAGTTGTTGGAATTGCCAGTATGGGTAAACTGCCTGATTTAGACGCCTTCGATCGCGGACAAATCGTAGGTGCGCGACGCATGGGCCATTCAATTTCCGAAATCGTCAGACAGCTAGGATTTTCAAGGTCGACAGTGTCAAGAGTATACCAAGAATACATGGATGGTGGAAAAAAAACTAGCGATCGGGCAAACTGCAAAGGACAATTAGCCTTGACAGTGCGTGGTGAGAGACGGCTCAGGCGTATTGTACGTAGCCAGCGAAGCCAAACATTAGCTCAAATTACCACCCAGTTTAATGACGGTGCCAGTCGTACAGTCAGTAAACGGACTGTGCAACGCTCGCTTCACCGTATGGGTTTCGGGAGCCGTCGACCTACGAGAGTACCATTGCTCTATACTCGCCATCGGGCTGCACGTCTTGCCTGGGCAAGAGAGCACAGAGACTGGAGTGTAGAGGACTGGAAACGAGTAGCATGGAGTGATGAGTCTCGATTCCGACTACTTAACGCCGACGGGAGGCTGAGAATATGGCGTCAGGCTCATGAAGCCATGGATTCTGCATGCCTGGCAGGAACTGTGCAAGGGCATGGTGGCTCAATCATGGTCCGGGGTGTTTTTTCGTGGCACAGTTTGGGATCTTTGGTGCGTGTACCAACCTCCCTCAATGCAATTCGGTACGTAGAGTTGCTGGGTGATCACCTCCATCCGTTTATGCTGTTCTGTTATCCGCACGGTAATGGGGTTTTCCAGCAAGACAACTGTACCTCTCTCACAAGTGCCGGTTGGCTACTGGCTGGTTGGATGAGCATTTCTCTGACTTCTCTGTCATGAATTGGGCACCTAGAAGCCCAGACATAAATTCTATTGAGCATCTTTGGGATGTTTTGGAACAAGGCGTGAAAGGCCATCACACAGCACCAAAGAACCTTACTGAATTATGGACAGCTTTAGCCAATATTTGGCAAGCCTTTCAAGTGGAACGTTTCCAGAAACTTGTTGAATCTATGCCTCGTCGTGTGGCAGCCGTTATCAAGGCCAGAGGAGGCCCAACTCGTTATTAGGTAGGTATCCCTAATTCAGTGGCACTTCAGTATATATATATATATATATATATATATATATATATATATATATATATATATATATATATATATATATATACATATATATATTATTTTTCATTTATTTTTTTTAAGGAACAAATTGTCCAAAAGAATGTCAACATGGTCTCGTAAAAAAAGTCATAAAACACATTCAAAAGAAAACTTTAATATTATAGAATCTATACATATTTACCCTAAATATATAAAATAATTAGCTAAAATCTCTAATGCTGGTATTTAAGTTTTAATTTTCTCTCTAATTTTTTTTTCATATGCACAAAATGTGAAAGACATAGGGGAGTGGTACCCCCTTTATAATAATATTTCAACTAAACCCTGTTTAAATCCTTTAATCTAGTTCACGAACAGCCCATTTCCTCAACTGTTTCTTTTTCATAGTTTAGAAGGCCATTTTTTTATTACCATGTTTTTATTAACTCGCTATCTTGTTTGTTTGTATGTTTGTGTGTGTGTGTTTGTCCGGTACAAATCTTGCAATCGATTTTTAACTAACTTCCCGACTAGCTAAACATTTGAAACTTTTAGAATAGCTCAGAACACGATGACAATGCATTATTTTAATTCTTTTAGCCATCTTTAAGCAGAATTGAATCCTTTTTCAGTTAATTTTGTTTTGTAGACTGGTGCCGCCATCTCTCGGCAGGGACGGAAACGAAAAGTTAAACGCAAGTTAGCTTCCGATTAACTTCATTTTCTTTCAAGTTAATGGGATAATTCATCAAAAAAAATTTAAAAGTATTTATTAATACATAGAATTGTCAAGTTTATATGATTCAACAGAAAATTTAAAAACATGGTATATAAAAAGTTCTTTTTATCTTGTAATTATTTTATTGTTTACGTTTACTATTTTTTCAGATGCTCCCGAGCATGAATAAGCACGTAGTTCAGGGGACAAAATTTGTAACATATTTAACCCATTTTTTTTCCTTCAGACAGAAAGTATGATTTCCATAATATGAACCATATTATATATATATATATATATATATATATATATATATATATATATATATATATATATAAAATATCGTTATTTCTTAAATAAATATGGGCTTTGTCTCCGGTAATTAAAAGAAGTTAAGCTTGTTATACCCTATTTTCAAAATTGATATCGCTGACAAATAAAATTAAGAATTATTTCATGGTCAATGAAGAATTTTAAGTTCCAGTAAGCTAAATATACACCCACTCCTCATAAACTGAGGATAAATGATAAAATTGTTAACAAATTTAGGTTACATTAAGAACAGATCTCGGATAATCCTTAATTTTCTCTAACAGAATTATATTTTTATAATTTAAATTGATTACATCATAAATTCCTTATCGTGTTACCAAGTGGTTTTTGAAATAAAATAAGTTCATTTTTGTATGTAAGGAAAGTATTCATTGTCATAAATGTCAAGTTGCTATCATATTATCGCATAAATACATTGTATATTCAAATGTATAATGAGAAAAGAAGCTATACGTTACAGTTAGACAAATAAACAAACCCCTTTGGTAAATGGCATTACGCCGGTAACAACATGAAATATACAAAAGGTTTTAAATAGCTGTTAGACACCTATAGCAGTACACAGAACCATGCAGAGTATAAAACATCTACACATCAAATTGTGAAAAACTAAATTCTTGAAATTGAAAGTTAAGCATATTAAATAAATCACGTTAACATGCAGAGCAAACTAAGTTTTAGACTAAAAATGTATTATGAAAATATAAAAGATCAGGCAAAACTATTTTGTGAAATAGAAAAATATTCGTTACGTAACGCGAGGGAAAGAAATACTTAAAATTTAATTTCAACGAGTGCGTATATCAGACATAACAAATGGTTTGGACTTTACACATGCAAGCATATGAATAAAAAATTATCTGTATTCTAAATTCATGAACAGAAATTTCCGGCTTGCCCAAAATACCTATCTCGTTAAACAATTCAACATTTCTTGCAGTTCATTAATAATATTACATAAACCATTAACATTCATTTATTAATAACTCTCAATCCTCTAATAATCAGCTTATTAATAGTTATCAGTCAATGAATCCACTCATAAGAATGCAGTAAATGGAAAAGGGTATGGATCATCATAAAATGATTTTGTTCGTTCCGTATATTAATTTTTGTTTTAGTGCATTAAGCATTCTCAAATTAATAACTTTCTAAGGAAAAGATTTAAATGCTAATTTCTATATAGTTTTCAAATTATTGTCTCGTACAGTTGACTGGTATCTACTAAACGAAATAACTTTTAAAATTTTGTTACTGGGTACCTCTAATTATTCTCTGCTCATTCGTTAATTTAGATTGCTTCACTGTCCTCGTCTGGTCATTAAACGATCACTCCTATCAATAGATGTATACCTCTTTCCATAAATATATCTGTCTCAGAGGTACCATTACTGGAATTGGCCATCTTCTCAATAATACATCCAGCAAACCATCCTTGTATTAATGAAAAATGAAGTATATCTCGATACTAAATCCTTTCCTTTTCAAACGACGAAAACGGATATTAAAAAATCTAAAACAATTTTTTTAATCTCTCACACGAAAAAACATACAGAAAGGAACGGACTGTAGATAACTGCTGACTTAAGTGATATAAATGGGAGAGGGAGGGGATAGCCGTATTAATCTCAGAGAATGC
Organism: Dolomedes plantarius; assembly: GCA_907164885.2. Lineage (NCBI taxonomy): Eukaryota > Metazoa > Arthropoda > Arachnida > Araneae > Dolomedidae > Dolomedes > Dolomedes plantarius. The sequence goes on along the minus strand of OU015498.1, from coordinate 131,267,689 downwards.
ATATAACCATTAATCAATTACTCAAGAAATTACCGTTCAGCGTGTTGCACGATCTTAAGTATGCCATAAAACCGCAACACAATCATTCTGTGGAATCTGGTATATTTCTCTCGCTAAGCCTTTAATCGTCACTTAATCAGCTGCATTAGTGCTTTTTAAACTTAACAGGGGGAGAGAATTTTGAAGCAAACATTTTTTTTTGTCTAGTAGGTTTTAAATTTAAAAAACTCTCAGCGATAAATTGTTACAGAGTAAAAACCATTTCTGGTACCGAAAACCTAGGGATAATCTGTGTAGAGCCAATAAGTCCACTGATGTCATCTTAGATTAAATCTGACATAGCGTTTTGCGGATGTTCCTCCGGTTTGTTTAACTTATTTAAAACTCTCGGGTTGCGGTTTAAAACGTGCTACACAAGCTAAATTGCTGAATGGTCTGGGAACATCGAAGACAGACTGAAATACGAGAGCCGTAGCATTATTCTTCTGAAAAATGGCAACTGGTAGTTGAAGCAACAGAGGAAAGGCTGTAGGTCTCAAATTCTCATGACCGAATAAAAGACCGATAAGAAAGATTCTTAGATTAGATATACCAAAGGGGATCGAATATTGTACATGATATCTCCCTAACTTTATTCCACGGGTTTTCGAAATGGATCTGTCCTCAAACCTGGGTAACTCACTTCACCAAACCCCCTTTAAAGACGAGTGCAGTGATAATTAGTTTTAAGATGGATTTATAGCTAAACATTATAAGGCGTAAGTCGGATGTTTGTCAGTATCGTCAAATAGGCACCGCCCAGGAAAAAGCATTCGGTGACGAAGCATCAGTGGTAGATGTCATAAAAACAGTTGATTTAGGTGTCCTGCCTCTGCTAGTAACCAAACAGAGGTTCGTCTTGAAGCGAACACTTGAACGGAATTGCACAATATATCGCAGTATAGGCAGTTAGCTGATCTGCTAGTGCTGTTCTTACTACTCGCACTATGGTGCAATCAACTATGATGTCATTTCGCTGGGTTTTTCAAAACCTTCGCGGCGGATAAGTGCACCGTTTCGGACCCACTTGTCCTAACAATTATAGTCACATCACTTTGATCTACATAACGAGTGATGCGTTTGAGAGACCATCCAACCAGATGAGTCGACAGCAACTTAAGGCATCCAGTTCAAAATTTCGTCTGAGATGTCAAGGCATCCTCATCTGTGCTTGATGAAAATACTTTTGTTTCAACAGTAGGAGTTGTTGAGGTGAAGAAGCGTTACCTTTGTAGTATCACTTGTGGTTGATGTAACCCACCGTACGTACATGTGTTAAGAGGTTCGTAGTTCTTTGGTGCTGAATCTCAAATCCTCCGCATACCTAGGTACAAAGTATTTACTTGATAACTATTACCAACAACGGATTACTTTACGGGAGGGTTCTTTTTTTTTCTTTCCATCTGATGGTGTAATGATACCAACATAATATTAAGATTTATCACATTCGAGATTTATTTATTTATTATAATTATTTTTTAAATTTTATTTTAACAAGTTGAGAAGACAAATAACAACGAATAGCTAAATGGGCTCGAGAGGATGGATTCCAGAATACTAAAAACACCACAAAGTAGATGTTCTAAATGAAAGCAATACCAATCCGGTAGACTATTTCAGAATGTAAAAACGTAAAATATAAAATGTAACATGCTTTTAAAAACAAAATGACCGAGTAATATTCTATAGTCAGAAGAATGTTTTCATTTCAATGATACAGTTAAATATACAATATCAGATTTAAAAAAAAAAAATACATGGAACACACCCTCGTGAAAAGGGTTATATATGCAAAGATATTAATCTGAAGCGTACCCATCAGCAATGGACCTAGGTTTCGCTCTTGCTCTCAGCTCTTCAGCATGGCTTAGCCAACCCGGCTCCTCCAATGTACTTGTCAGATATGCCATGCAGTGGCGTACGCAAGGGGGGGTTGATGGGGGTTATAACCCCCCCCATTGGTAATGATTACATATATTATTTAATTAGGTTAACGCTTTGCACTGATTGCTCAAAACTACTCTTTCATAGTAATAGTCCAGTCAAATTAGATCAAAATGGTGGCGAATCATGCATTAAATGAAGGGGTTGAGATTTTATCAGGAATGTGTTGGGCAGTGGCGTACGCAAGGGGGGGTTGATGGGGGTTATAACCCCCCCCCCCCATTGGTAATGATTACATATATTATTTAATTAGGTTAACGCTTTGCACTGATTGCTCAAAACTACTCTTTCATAGTAATAGTCCAGTCAAATTAGATCAAAATGGTGGCGAATCATGCATTACATGAAGGGGTTGAGATTTTATCAGGAATGTGTTGGGGATGGTCCCCTGACCAACGCCTAATAAAGTCCCCTCGATTTCAGGCGCCGCGGGAGGGGGGGGGGGGGGTCCAGACGTCACTTTTTCAGTTTTTGGCGTTTATCTCGAAAACGGTGCGTCGCAAAGAAAAATATCATGCCCAAAAATTAAAGCTTATAAAATTCCCTTCCAAATGGTATATCCATGTTTGTACCCAAGTGTTACCGTTTTCGAGATATGAGCCGTTGAATATGAAAATTTTTCAAGAAAAGTGGTAGCGGTTCAGGTATCTCGTCAAACTTCCTCTTCTAACTCTTTCCCCTTCCATTTCTCAGAAAACTCGTGATAGAGTAAGTTTAATTCAAAAATGTATTTGTTATACTAATTTATCTTCACCACGTAAATAGTTAGAACGTTTTGAAGTTTAGGGGTTCTTTTCAACATTTTGCTTGTAAAATGCTCGTCACTCAAGTTTCGTTTCCATGGTCTGTAACTCTCTTAATCACTTTGTATACTGTTTAATAGATACGTATAGTATTCATAACCCATATAAATAATAAATTATGTATACCTGTACGTATAATGTATATCCCATAATATACAGAAGAACACATGTAGTACAAAGGAGGAAGTAAGAATACAAACCAAAAGGTATAAAAGTTGTTCATATAATCAAAAAATGGTTATCAAAAGTAAGTTCAAAACACAGTTACTTACATTAAATATATTATATACAATTTATTTCATCAACTGATTTCCTATATATTAAAAAGGCGTCAATCTGGTACATTGGAAAAAGTTTCAAACAAGTCAAAGTCTTCACTATCATTTTAGCTTCTGTAGAATGTCCGAATTTTCACGAACTGATTTCACACAAAGGTGGCATCCCACTATAATGCCACGATCAAAATCACTAAGCTCCTTTGACTTACTCATCGTCTCACAAACGCATAAATATAACCTGACAAACCACTACCAATACTTTTATAGCTTTCGGTTAAGCATCAAATTACGTTACCTGCTAGATCCACTTCTTTAGGGGGGTGTCCGGATACTTTTGGCCGGATAGTGTATAACGTATTATGGAATATTAATGAATTATATAAATTATTAAATTTACTTAATGGGGTCAGTACGAGCAAAGAACAAAGAAACGCACCTGTGGTGATTGAGATCATGCTCATTTGGCGGGGCCTGGAACATGGTCAGGAACATTCGTTCCTCAGCTCCAGCAATGTCTCCTGGTGAAGATTTGGAGTCATAAAACACTTTGGCGATGTTTGTTGTTTCATTGGCATACCGCTGGAAACATTGTACAATTGCTGCTTTGCTTTTACCATAAATCGCTGACGTAGTGTCACATCCTGAGAAACTATGGATGCAGAGAATGTACTGGCTGAATGATAAGACCTGAAGATGTTGGGAAGAGTAGAGCCTGTCTTCTGTGTTGCCCCGTCCGGCCTTCATGAAAATCACATTCGTGTCTCGTGGGGTGAGTGCCACAAGTAAGACGAGCAGGTCTTACCTATCTACTATCACCACTGTTGAATGAGAGGTGTTTTGCCTCTCACCTCTGACAATACTGCAATCAGCATCTCCTTTGGCTGCAGTAGACTGTATACCTCTTGCACCCACGGCCTGAACTAACATAGTAATGAGCTTGGTTTTGTTCCTTTCATTGGAAAGGAAGTTTTCCTGATGAACAACAGCCACCATGTTCTTATTGAAGTCAGTATCCACTGATGTTTTACTTGATGCTCTCCGATGTTGTTCGTCTCTTTCAGTGGAGTTCGTGTCTTCATAACCATCAAAATCCACAGCTGAACTGCTGTCGTAATGGTTGATTATGTACGATACATATTGATCGCAGATGGAGGCGAAGGTAGTGTTGGTGTTCCCATTTACTCTATGAAGCAGGAAGCCGCCATCGATTACCGTGAAACTGTTCGTCACATTGATCAGTTGATTTAAATTTTGGGAAAGCATCAGACAGTGCTGACCTTTTGATTTTTATCCTTATCCCCTCGGCGAATAGAGACATAGGGTATGGGGCTAACTCGTACGTTAGCAACTCCTCTACATCTCCTTCTTTCTTCTTGGTGATCAGAGTTCTTTGAAATTTCATCAGAGGCTCTACCCCCACTACCTCATCATTAACTTTGATCATATTGCTCATCGCAGCTAAAGGAACGACTGAGTCCTTCTTGGATTGTTTCACTTCTGAGAAATTCATTCCAAACAAAAGTGCTCATTGTGCGGGTTCCAAGGACTGCTAGCAGTTGACGTTACTTGTTCCAATTACTCCCTTTGAAAGTTACATCAAACAATTACGTTCAGCAAAAGGCGGGTGATCAGCCAACCATTGAGCAAGCTTCCTTCTGTCTAGATCATCTGTGGTTATGCGTGATGTTCGAAACTCAACATGTTGTTCTCCTCTTGCAGTATGGACGCCACAAAACATCTCAAGTGAACTACATATTGCTGTAGCTATGCTAGCTCCCCCAACCCATTTCGCCAACACCGAATCACTAAAGCCTCGTCCACGTGTTAATTCTCCTTCACTCTTCCTGTCACACATGAGTGTCACCTCAATTGCCATGTCAGACCACACACCAGCCATTGGTGTTCCAGTTCTGTTGACAGTGAAGTATCCACGATCTATAAAATCCTGTTTAAGTTGAAGGTGGCGAGTTTTTAGTCCCAGCATGTGTTGTACATATAGGTGAGTACACTTTGCATAATGAAAATGCCCGCTGGCATGGAAATAAGGTATCATCAGTTGGGCACATGTCATATGATCTTCCCAGTTGCGCTGTGCTGCAATAAATTTTTTCATCACCACCATTTCAAAGTACTGGACCCACAAAGCTGCTGTTGGCCCATTACCTTTGATACGTGAAAATTCGTTGCTCAATTTCCAGTGAATGCTGGCAAGGGAGGTATTTGTGGAAATGTGTTGTGGAGTAATTTCTACTGAGGTCAGAAGTAACTCAACTACTTCTTCTTTTTCATATGGTGTGGTATCTAAATTTTCTAAAATGATCTGAGTTAAAGTGACACTTTTATACATTTTGGTTTGTTTTCTTACTTCCTCCTTTGTACTACAAGCGATCTTCTGTATATTATGAGATATACATTATACGTACAGGTATACATAATTTATTATTTATATGGGTTATGAATACTATACGTATCTAATTAAACAGCATACAAAGTGATTAAGAGAGTTACTGACCTTGGAAACGAAACTTGAGTGACGAGCATTTTGCTAGGAAAATGTTGAAAAGTACCCTAAAACTTCAAAACGCTCTAACTATTTACCTGGTGAAGATAAATTAGCATAACTATACATTTTTGAAGGAAATATTTCGCTCTACAACTTTCTCTATCACGAGTTTTCTGAGAAATGGAAGGGGAAAGAGTCAGAAGAGGAAGTTTGATGAGATACCTGAACCGCTACCACTGTTTTTTAAAAAATTTCATATTCAACGGCTCATATCTCGAAAACGGTAACACTTGGGCTCTAAGTTAGCACCTATCCTTTTTAATATTTTTATTAATGATATTCCTATCTCTCCATTCAATACACTAGCCATGTTTGCGGATGACACGGCAATACTAGCTAAGCATCAAAATGTTAAATATATGCACAAGTTCCTACAGAGACATATTGGAATTCTTGAACGATGGTTCGAACGGTGGAGGTTCAAGTTAAGTCCTTCAAAATCTAAAGATTTTTTTTCAGTTACAATAGAATTCCACCTTCTCCGGTCACAATATGCGATCAACTGGTTCACTTTGAGAGAGAGGGCAAATACCTAGGAATTTACCTCAATAGTAGACTGACGTGGAAGAAAAATATTGAACATAACATTAGAAATTTTTTTAAACCCCGTAAGGATATCAGTATGCGGTCACAGTATGCGATCAACTGGTTCACTTTGAGAAAGAGGGCAAATACCTAGGAATTTACCTCGATAGTCGACTGACGTGGAAGAAAAATATTGAGCATAACATTAGAAAATTTTTTAAAGCCCGTAAGGATATCTCCCACCTGCTGCACCAGAATCAAAAGGGTTTAGATAACAAACTACTCTTGTATAAAACCGTACTGCGTCCCATCCTGTTGTACGCCGTTCCTGTTTGGGGCTCAGCGGCTGATACCCATATTCAGCGATTGCAGACAATTCAAAATAAACACTCCGTGGTATTAGGAAGGCGCCCTGGTACCTTAAAAACGTACTTATTCACAGGGATCTGAGAATCGAACCCATTCGGCAACACATTAAAGATCTCTCATCTAACTTCTACAATAGATTATATTCAATAGACAACGAAGAAATAGCTAACCTCCCCGACTACGACCCAAGGGAATGCTATAGGCGTCCTAAGGCCACTTTGATTATTCACCCTGGTATCCTTCCCCTTTCTTAACTCTCCCTTCAACTTCTTCTAAATTTTAATTTATATTTGCCGTTGCTTCTGGTTCTGACCTGCGTTTTTTTGATGGATCGACTTCAAGACTATCCTTACTAATTTTTGCTTAATCGTCTGCTACCGTAACTTTTTTTAAATAAAACCTGCCACATTATTTAAATACTTATTTTTTGCTAGTATTAGTATTATTTATTTTTATTTATTTATTTATTATTATTATTATTATTATTTTAATTATTATTCTAACTTTCAAGTCAACACTTTTCTTTTAATTCTGAGAACGGAAATATAGCCACAAAAAATTATCCATACCGAGGATATGGAGCCCTGCTCTCTGGTGCCTCGTTAATGTACCTTGTCTATGTCTATGTCTACGGTAACACTTGGGTACAAACATGGATATACTATTTGGAAGGGAATTTTATAAGCTTTAATTTTTGGGTTTGACAATTTTCTGTGCCACACCCTGTTTTCGAGATAAACGCCGAAAACTGAAAAAAGTGACCTTTGGAACCCCACTCCACCCCCCGCGGCTCCTGAAATCGAGGGGACTTTATAAGGCGTTGTTCAGGGGACCAACCCTTACACATTCCTGAAAAAATCTCAACCCCCTTCATTTAATGTGAAATGTAAACCTAATTTGACTGGACTATAACACCCCCCTTTGAAAATTTCTGCGTACGCTAGTGATGCCATGGGAGCCCATAACAAGTGCGAAACTGATGTTCATGGCTGCTAAGTACGCTGGAGGGGTGAACAATATCAGAATTCATGAAATGGAACACATGTAGTTTTAACATGTGACGTTGCAATTGGCAAAAGATTCTTCCAAACTTATCGTATTAGTGAAATACTTCTCAAGTTCTTTATTTATTAAAGAGCTTTTGCGCACAATGTATGTATGTGGGGAGGGAGGGGGGAGGAGAGAAAACTGTTAAATAATTCACACACACACTCATATGTACAGGGGGATTTTTATTTTAACTGACACTACTCAGAGACATCTGTAGCGCGATCTCTCAATCGGAATTTCACCAAAATTGGTAGAGGGACTAAGGACGATAAGGAAAAGAGTTTCTGGAAGAAAGAAAAAAAAAGGAAAACAGTTTCAAAAGTCACCGATAGGGGAAGATATGGCGATGTTGTTGTCGGCGCACCCCAGAATTCGGACAAAACGCAAGTAAAACATTAAAATACAAATTCACGACTACGTAGTAGACTGAAGCGTCAGGATTTGGGGCTATAAAGATAAGGCGTGAATATCGAAAATCTAGTAATAAGCAGACAAATGAATAACAAAAAAATTTCACTGCAATACGCTTTATGCATCAAATTCACTTCTCCCTCCTTCAATGTGATCACCATCCTGGTGGACGACACATTGGATCCTGAACACTACGTTCTATAAGGCCGAGCGTAACATGTCACCAGGAATGTTCATAACAGTCCGGGATATGTTGTCCTTTAGGACCAACAAGTTAGAGACGCCACCAAGATACACCTCGGACTTTAAATAACTCCACAGAAAGAAGTCACATGGGTTAGGTCCGGGGAGCGAGGTGGCCATGCAAGTTAAATAAAAAGCGACTGATGACCCTTTCTACTGTACAGCGATGGCGCAATAGATTCCGCCCCGATCTTTATAGCCCTAAATACTGGTGCTGCTGTCGACTATGTAGTCATGAATTTGCATTTGATGTTTTACTTGCGTTTTACGAAAATTCTAGGTGCACCGACAACAACAGCGCTATGTCTCCTCCTATCGACGACTTCTGGAACTAATTTTTTTCCATGGAAATTCTTTCTCATGTCGTCCTTAGTCCCTTTATCAATTTTGTTGGAATTCTTCTTATAGATCGCGTAAAAGGTGGTTCTGAGTAGTGTCGGTTTAATAAAAATCACCCTGTATGTATGTGTGTGTGTGTATATATATATATATATATATATATATATATATATATATATATATATATATATACATACACACACACACATACATACAGCACCCCGGTAAAAAAAGTGACCTAACTCAAAAATGCAGCATTTGAGAAAAATCAACTTAAAGAATACGATACAACTTGAACTAGCATTACAATAAAACTGATACAACTGCCCTCAGATGGACAAATTGCGAGGTAGAGATGTCTCGCTTTTCGTGCACGATGGGGCACTTCATACATATTTTTCAATGACATAATCTCAAAACTGCCATTTTTTACTTGTGTCACTTTTCTTGCCCGGTTGCGATGTACACCAGAGTCCGTGGGTTTGAGTCCCACTGTTGACATGGATGTAACCGTTCGGAATGAGCTTTAAGCAGTAGGTCCCGGTCTAATTAGCCCTCGTATAGCAAAAAAATGACCGTAGTGCTCTCAACCAAATCTTTAGGACTGCCAGGACAGGGGTTTAGGGTCGCCCTGCCCAAGGATTCAAAATTCAGCATAAATAAAGTAATCCAAATGTTAATTCATGAATCATTGAGCAACTGATAACATCATCATTAGTTGCTGCATGAATTAACGAAACAAAAAGCAAAACAAAGGATTATACATTGATTAAATCTAAATTTACAATAATTTACAAAATATAACTGGAACCTTAAAATTTTGACTGGTGATACTTGTCATCCTGCATACATAGAGCATCCTGCATTTATTGTTAATCAGAAGGTAATAAATTTTCATCAAACTAGCTACTCATGTAGCACAGTTACCTTCCAATTCGCCACTGCATTTTAAAATTATTCTTTTTACAAGAAATATACATAGGGCGTATTATGAACTTGCCTAAATTCTAATACTAGATTTTATATAAATTGTCGATTTCTATGGTAAAACTTTATCTCAAACTTTATGAAATTAACGATATGCTAAGAAACTGATAAAATGAAATTCTAGATCTTGCCCAAAATAAAGAGCGAACGAATTTACTTTATAGCTGGTGTCTTTCGATTTAGCTCGGATAGAAGCGAATGTGTTAACTTTGTACTGTTTGAAGTGAGACGAGTTTGAAGCACACAAGATATGCGAAAAACAGATTTATCTTGCTCATTCGCTGAAGCTATACGACAATACGTCTATTATAAGATATTTTGTGGGATCCCAAAATGTATTGAAAGTTATACATAATATCCCTAAATGCTCTCAAACTTTTAGCCTTACTGAATATGTTCATATTTAAAAGATATTTCGATATATAAAAAGATCATTCGGAGAGTAATTTAATAGCTTATTATACAATATCGTTGAAGCGTAGAATAACCAGAGTTCACACTCAAACAGTAGAATCTTTTCCGTAACTTTTCTGAGTTTTTCGAGATGATTAAACACAAAATTCCAGTTCAGTGTTACAACAAAAACTCAAATTTTTAAAAGTTTTAATCATTATATTTTATTATTTATTTATATCTATCTGACTAAATATAATATTTGATAAAAATCCATAACCTTAGCTTATATATTTATTTAGAATTATTTTTAATGTATTTTAAAATGTTATTTTTGAGTATAAAAATGTATCCTATCAAGTACATAATGAGGACGACCATATAAAGTGATTTAGGCTTCAAACAAAGGAGGATAAAAAAATTATTGCAATTCAGACCGTAGAATGCGTTCATTATAGTTAATAACTCTTAACATAACGCGCGTCGTATAGCATCTAAATGCATGTCATACAATATTATTCAGCTTATTATAATCATGCAAACAATCGTGATGTTAAACAACAATACAATGAAATACGTACGTTCGCATTTTGATAAAATGATGATAAAGGATAAAGTGTGCTGTGATAGGCTTCGACCGCTCTTCGCTTGGATGAAAACAGGTTGATATTTATGAAAATCGGAAATAAAATTCTGGAAATATTTATTTTAATCATATTTTCGGAGAGTAATGAGAGAAATTTATTTTCCGTAGCAGATAACTGACAATTTAGGTAGATTTAAATCAAAATCAGAATTAAATACGAATTTTTTTTCAATGTCGCAACTTCGCTGCCACACTGAAGCATTAGCTGAGACTCCTCCAGTAATGGATGGTCGTTATTAAGTTTATGTTGTTGTTGTTGCTAATGCCCCCAGGCTGGAGGTTTCATTCACCAGGTCCTTACAGGCTATTGGGCTGAAGAGAGCGGCTCCTGTTTTGAATTAGCAGCACAAGGGTCGGAGTCCGACTTGACTAAATGACCAGTCCCGTAATTTTGAACCGAGTCAAGTGACGAGACCGGAACACTTGACTCCAGAGGTAAATTTGAGGACTTGGAAGACATTGCAGCCACTACCTTTTTTACGTGCCCCGGCCACCATTTGTGAACACGGCGGTAAATTTGCAGCGACGAGCATCGAACCAGGGAGTTCAGATTTCTGGCCCGCTGATGTAGCTAACTGGGCCACGACGCCCCCTATTAAGTTCATTACTTCAGTTATCATTTATAAAGTTTCCTTTGATACAGGATGCTGTTTTCGTCCTTATTTTTTCAGTTACGTCCAAAGTGTAGATGTCGCTGCAAAGCTGTGAGAATCAACTAAGAAATTCCCAAACAATTCCAGGTTTTCAAGGAAAACTGAGTATTTTTCCGAAATTTAGAGCCTACTTCATTTTTTCCTTCCATTGCGGTGTTTATCAAAAGCGTGCTGCCATATTATGCTCCATTTATCAACTCAGAGACAATTGTGCAGAACTGCTTATGATCAAAGAGCTTATATTTCAAATAAAATAAATATAATAACTTGTTGATGGTAATTCACTTCATATTTAGACTTCTAAAAGACATTCAAACCAACTTCGGAGAACTTCTAATCATTACCTGATGATCTGATAGTTTCTGTTGGTTGTGAATTGTTACATAGTTCTTAAGAAAGAACTATTCAATATAGATGGAAACTTCTATAGATTCGTCGGCTGTAATCACGTACACTCTGACTAGTTTCATGAATCTTTGAGAAATGATATAACCCCAAATCTCTTGGTTGCGTTTTACGCGTCCTTCGGAGAGACAAAAGGAGACAGCCAAAAGCAACAGCTTCGGGCTATCGGTGGTAAAGACCGAACGTCCTTGAGACGTGTCAGGGATTGTTTCCTTCATTAGAGTGGGAGAGAGATCTCTTATCGATAGCGAACTGACGGCGAGTCGTTAGAGTTAATTGTTTTGCCGTCAATGGAGAACTGCGTTCATAACTACCAACTTTCTCTGGCGCCATGTTTGCTTTGGAAGACACGTGCATCGCACAGAAATAATAGACATCAGCCGAAGAATAAAAGAAGGCGAGAGTTCTTGAAGTGCTTCGCCAGTCAAACGAGGTTTGCCTCAGTCCGAAGCAATGGCTGGGACTCCACCAGTAATGGATGGTCGTTATTATGTTCATTACTTCGGTTATTATCATTATAAAAGATTCCTTTCATCCAGGGTGCGGTTTTCGAGGCTATTTTTTTCAGAGAGTCTAACAATATACGATGTTAGAAAGCTTTCAAAAGTCATAGTTAATTTTGAGGCATATAATAGAAAAGACTGCGAGAGAGGTTAATTCAAATTAAAGAAGTTAACGTTATGGAATTTCTCTAACATCTCACAACATTCAGCAGAATCTCTAGAAATAACTAACACACACACACACACACACACAAAAATAATAATAATAATAATAATAATTAAAAATCCAGTAGTCAAATGTAATTAAGTCTATGCGATTCTACATTTATTAATATCGGTATATTTCAATAGAAAAAACAACATACATAGCGTACTTGCAATTACACCAAACTCTGAAATCGACAAAAATCGAAGCAGTGCATATCCACAAGGTGAACAACTTTCAGAACTGAAATGGCATCGTGACTAGCTAGCAAGTGTCGTCCAAAACATTATATGGGTTGAAATCTTGCATAAGCAAGTAACACGTCTCCTGCTGCTTGACACTGTATCATGCTGTTGTTTACATCAGTACTAGGTCGTTAGAAAATCTGTTGAATTAGATCAAAGTACTCATTTGTTTGAATATTAAAGTGCAGATTAAATATTATAAAAGAAGTACTCATCTCCTGAGACAAGTCATCGAGTCTTTTAAACTCTGAATATCTTAACCATTATAAGAATTTTACAGATGGTTCAGTCGATTTGGACAACTCCAGGGCAAGTGCTGGTTATTTTATCGAGGAACTAAAGTAGACCTTTCTTGTTCCTTCAACTCCGCGTTCATCTTGATGCTGAACTGTTGACATTTAATGCGACCTTGGCACTTTGCCAAAATTTGGAAGGCAGACCAATTTCTATTCTTGTTGATTCTTCACTGTCCTGGTCAATCCAAGCCAAATATTATTACTGTCATCACATTAAAGAAATCAGGGAACTCCTCTTTAAATTAAAGGAAAAAGATATCACATAGCAATGGGTTCCAGCACATTGTGGAGCAAATGGAAATGAGGTAGTAAATGATATGGCTAAACTGTCATCACAATCTGGTTTGGTTTCCTTTCCATTGATCATTCTTTCTACCGGTTTTGAGTAACGCAAAAGCCAAATGGTGAAAATCCCAGAATTTTGTCGGTGTTCATCCATACATTTTTCTTTTTGAACAGAAGCCAAATGACCTTACCTGTCTTAGAAAGGCCCCTAGAAACGACACCACATTTGCAACCAGGGTTAGAATAGGTCTTAAGATCATCAAACGGAGGGTGGGGGGTATATAAAGGTTGAGAATCACTGATCTAGATGTTCCGGATCTCAGCTTTGGGTAATTTAGCACATATTTCGTTGCGCCTGAAACTACTATTGCTCAAACGAAATTTTTACAACCTTGAATACCAGGTCAGTAATATGTATAACACAGACCTACTTGAGGATATTTCAATATTTCGCTGTAAAAACGAAGAGATTATCTTTCCGTGTTTTACCCAAATCTAACATAAATAATAATGGTTTTTAATGTAGCATGGACATTGTCATCAAATGTAGCTGTCATATGGAGCATCCAAAGCAGCGAATTGCATTGTGAAGCAATAAATAGAAAATTCACAGAGAACTTTCATATGTAATTACTAAACTATTGCAATTAATGATAAGCAGTAAAATAAAAATTGTAATTGTAATTATTGAATTCATACTTATACACACTGACAGTTACATCTAAATTTCATTTATCAAATCTGCCCTATCTCTTATTAAAATCATATTTGGCATGTTTTCTCAAAGGATTATGATTCAAGGCATAAGAGCTCAGACTAGGTTTCTGACCTTATTCTACAAGAACCTTTACAATATTAAAAGTAAAAGGTAGAACCTTTTTTTTTTTTCCAACTAAACTCTGATAATAGAAGAAACCCTGTTCTCTTAAAATTAGTATGAAGGAACTATGAATAGATTCTTTATTGGAATTCATTAGATATTGGTTTGTCTTGATACTAATGAAAGTGTTCTACTGATTTCCATTCTTCAGAGCTTTATTCCAGGTGAAATAAAAGCTGCCTAACCTTTTCAAATAGTCAATCAACTATTAAGTGCATTAGTTTTGACAGAAGCATAAATTTGAGTGTTAATATAATTAAGACAAATATTTTATACTATTAGTAACCAAAAGTGACAGTGAAGGTAATGATGCACACAGAATTTGTTTTCAATTCATCATTAAGTACAGGTAACCCTCCTATAACACGGTAGATAGGTTCCTAGAAAATACCGTGTTGTGTGAAACCGTGTTATATGAGACCTAGAGACAGTTCAAAAATGGGGGTTACGTTCTGAAAGCTTATTAAACTTTTTTTTTTAATTCCATATAAGCAACTTAATTTTTATTAAAAATATAAATGTATGTATAACATAAAACGAAAAGAAACAAAAAAATATTTTCATTTAATGCAACCTTTATTTAATAAATTTCTTCCTCATCACTGCTCAGTACAATCAAACGGGAACATTTTTTCGATTGAACGATATCACCTTCACTTTCAGAACCTTTTTCTTCATTTAGATTTTTTGAACCTTCTATCCTCTTTAAAAAAATCTGTAATTTTAGTTTATTTGCCGGTTCTTACAAGGTCATTGTAGATTCACGGTATGGAGATAGACAATTTTGCAGCTCCATTTTCTATTTTCGGCTTCTTTCAGCGGAAGGGTCTGCATTCAGGAAAAATGATTCAAGATTTTCAGCTAAGGTTAGGCCTTCTTGTAATTTTATAGACTTATAAATGAATAAATTATAATTTGTCTATACATTTTCATGTAAAGCCACTATAGTTCATTATTCCTCCCCGTCATTATTTTAAGGTAATTTAGTTTTTAAACATGTTAAACAAAAATCATGTTATCTAGTGCTATAGAAGTACAATGCTGTACAAAGGTTTTTGCAATTTTTTTATCGTGTTAGAGGGAAACCGTGTTACAGGTTGCAGTGTTATACGAGGGTTTCCGCAATTTATCTTATTGTGTTAGAGTGAAACCGTGTTGTAAGATGCCGTGCTGTAGGAGGGCTACCTGTACCATAAAATCTTGAGTATAATACACACATTTTTTTCACATTTTAGTCCAGAAAAATGAGGGTGCGTATTATATTCGTGTACAAAAAAATAGTTTTAAACATTGAATAAACAACAGATGAGCAATAGTTTTAAACATTGAATAAACAATAGATGAGCTGTATTTTGGTGAAAGTGATTAAGACCGATAATATGACAGTATTGTTTGTTTTGAATTAAAAATTTAAGCTTTTTTTCTACTGAATTTGACATTTTCATTACAAATTTTATTTATGGTAATGAGTATTTTGAAAATTTTTAAATAAAATATTGAAAATATATGGTTGCATATTACAGGCGAATTTTAATTTTTTCTGAAAATTTCATGCAAAATCAAGCATGCGTATTATAATCCAGATTTTATGGTAAATTTAAAATCAAACTCAACATACTTTAACTGAAGAGATATATATACTACAAATCAATCATTTATGAACTTTAGTGTACATCTTATGTTATGTTGAATTTGATAATATGGTAAAAATCATGGGCCTGAGGTAGCCTAGTGGTAGTATATCGGCTTTCGGACCTGAGGGTGCTCGGATCGAATCCTGACAAGTGCCATTAAATACCTTTGTGTCTAGGCCAGATATGGGTATGTTAAATCTGTAGACCCGAAAGTCCTTCTATGAGGTCAGTGGGTAGGGAAGGTATGATCCTCCCAGATATCGCCCCTGGGGGTGCTTAGTCAAAATTGAGGTGACACTTAGCCAAGTCAGACTCCAACCCTTGTGGTGCTATTATAAACTGCAGCCACACTACTCAGCCCACAAACCCTATATGGACCTGGTCTGGAAGTCCCGGCCAAGGGGCATTAGGAACAACAACAATAGAAATCATTATTTGAAATCTTCAGTTTTCTTTTACAAAATTTCAAATAGAATAATCTATTATTTTGTTTACAAACAATATGAACATTTTGATAAAGTATCATTTACGAAAAATAATCATTCACATAAAAGATGGAAAAATGAGAGAAAACTGAAAAAAATTACCACTGAGGATTGAACCCTCTAGTTTTTCTGATATATCGCTAAAATTTTATTTTATATAAAGGGTAGGATAAAGAAAAAGTCAAATCAGAAAAAATATATACATGATGATTGGATCACAAGCCATCTTTTATAATATCACTTGGATACAGAAGATATATAATAATTATCATTGCCTTTACAGACCTGCCAACCTCAGTAAGAACAAAATCCTGCATTATTCTACCGTGCAAAAATAATCGACATAACACAAAACAGTATAGTAAAAAATTATAATAAAAGAATTATAATGTATACTTACTTATAGTTTATAGGATCTCTTTAATATTACATAGTTCAAAATATTTCTTTACTGTTCAGCCCATCTTGAAATTATGATATTAAACAAAAATTATTTATTTGAAATTTGTAATCATATATTTTAATGTACATTATATTTACCCTAGCAGGGACCCCAGAAAATCTTGGAATTTTTGTAGCATTTACTGTAGATGATTTTGCTCTTTTTAAAAATTCATTGTGAAATTATTCTTCATAACAGAGTCCTTGTGGGTTCGATTTGCATATTAGCAAATTTTCTAAGGTTTCCCTTGACATAGATGACCTGAGCTGAGTAGATATTTTTGCTATGTAACTAAAAATCATCTCATATTCTGCATTACTGTGAGGGATTGTTAAAACCAGCGTTATTTTTTTTTATGTTTCAGAATCCGGTAATAATAGTGTCCATTCCGGAAACCTGGAAGATGCATTAAAAATCCGGGATTGCCGGGGTAAATCCGGAAAGTTGGCAGATATGCCCTTAGGAGATCTTTCAGGACAAAAATGGAACTATACAGATTCCAACCCCAAATGATTGCTCCACTCGATGTTTTAAAACTATAAGGGTTGCCCAAATAATGAAAAGTGGACACGTGTGATTACATCAGAATGACTGCAGCTATAGCAGCGCCACCGAACAGGGATATAAAGGGCAGTAGGAGGTGTGTACCACATATGGCATTCAACAGGGAAACCTGTTCACGGTAGAGTAAATTCATCAAAAGTGAAGTCATGCTATACATGGATGCGTCCAGATCGGAACAATGAGCGGTAGTACGGTTTTGTACGGCAAAGGCACAGATCTGCTGCCAAAACAATGGGACCTGTGTTACAACACCCATAGCAATTTCTTTTGATTTCCAATAAATGTATTCTTTTCATTCAACTTGTCCACTTTTCATTTGGGCAACCCTCATACCCCTCCAATGATGATAAAGATAGATTATCACGACAAACAGATTATTCTATAATTTCTCACATAAATGCCATTAAATATCGCAGGTATGAAAAACATGTAATATATTAAAACATTTTTACTGAAAAAAATTCATCGAACATGATTTCCCTCTAAGTTGATCTCTTCGTTTTTTTAGGTTCAGCCAGTTACATATATTTAATTAATATTTCTTTGAATTAAAAAGTAAAATAAACACATTTTATGGACTCAGAAACAAATTAAGCACTTTTGAGGGCCTAGAAATGTATTGTGAAAAATATACAATTTTTATAAACTTTTAGGGATGCTATGCACATAGTTAGAACTTCTAAAATTTCCCGACAGATGATGATAAAATTGCATGTATGTTTGCAGCTGTTCAGAATGAGATTTAAATAGTTGGTCTCATATAGATTTTATCTATCAAAATATAACGATAAAACAACCAACAGTCTGTTATTTCAGGCTTGGAAGAAAAAGAAAAATTATATGAAATAAGAAACTCTTAACATTTGCCTTTAGGATGAATATAATTCACAAAAGAAATGTTTTCCAAACCAGTCAAATGAAATATAACCTAGATAAACCTTCATAAGACATTTTAATTAAAAAAGTAAAAAATAGAAACTAGAATGTGTGAAAAGCTTTCGGGAGAGGGGGGGGGGTGTTCAGGATATATGTTTGTATTGACACAACAAATCAATAAAAAGAAACATAACAGCTTGTTTTTATTAAGCATGTTTTCAGTTTTTTTAAAAAATATAAACAGATAATTTGAAAACAAGAAAGATTCAAATAATACAAAATTACAAAATCAATTATAAGTGCATTGGGGTAAGCATAACAAAAATACAAACATAGACTAGTGTTATTTTCAAGCATAATTTAGGATATATACATATATATTCAATACTTTACATTTATGTACATTAGCAACTCTACGTAGAAAATGCCTTTCTCTAAAGAAATTTGTAAATTTAAAATTTTATTAAACACCCTCTTCCCTGATCAATTATAACATAAAATAGGTTGATAAACTAATAAATAATTTTGAAATTTTCGTCTATCAATTTCTTTACTAAGTATAAGAGGTAAATTAATTATACATGCTAAAAAAAAAAAAAAAAAAGCATAGAAACACTTTTATAACAAAATGCAAACAGTAAATTATCTAAATAGCAAAAACAGCAGTAAGTACATTTTACAGATAAATACAGTAAAACCATTCAAAATCCTGCTAATTGACTTGCAAAAGTGTATAAATAAAGTGTAACTTATAATAAGAAATAGAAATTAAAAAGAAAAGATATACTTCTAAAATAAAACTACATAAGAGTATTAAATATATTAATACATAGATATATAATACTAACAACTCAATATTTCAATATTAAATATTATATTAAAAATATTAAACATGTAAAAAAAATTAAACATGTGTCCATATTTTTGCACACTGAAGTAATTTCTGTATAAATTCTTCAAACCTTTAGCTACAGTTGTGTAGGATTCAGAATATATATATAAGCTCTCTTTTTTCTCATAGACATCCACTAAATGAGCCTTAATAATATTAATTATTATAACTCAGATATAATTAACATTTATGCCAGTCAGATATAGATAACATCAAGTTAATACGATATATTCAGATACATAGAGCAAAAATGTATATTTTTGTAAGACATGTATCTAAAATGATTAAAAAAAATACTATGCAAAAACGTGAAAAAAATCTATACAGATTAATCAAACAGCACATGGTTTAAGTCATGAAATTTCTTTATAAATTCCTTTTTAAATAGAAAGCTGGACTATTTGAAAATAAACACATGACACTGAAGTTTTTCTGAGTTACACACATAAAAAAACAATGTAATTAACAAAGAAATATGTAATGAGCATGCATCAAATTGCAGACATTCTATAGAAATTTAACAATTTTTAATGCAAATTAAATTTTAAAACAAAACACCAACAGCGTCTATATACTTATACAAGAGAAAATTGTTCAGGAATGAAATCTATA
Source organism: Dolomedes plantarius (assembly GCA_907164885.2). Classification (NCBI taxonomy): domain Eukaryota; kingdom Metazoa; phylum Arthropoda; class Arachnida; order Araneae; family Dolomedidae; genus Dolomedes; species Dolomedes plantarius. The sequence continues at coordinate 131,248,122 of OU015498.1, read as the reverse complement.
CAAGTAAAGCATCATCAGCTTAATACAGCTCATATCATGATTCTCTAAAACCTAAAAAAAAAGGGTATAGTTTAATGGTAGATTAATGTACTTGGAAAATATATACAATGCACAAAGTTTCACTAGTTTTAACACCAAAAATATGAAAAATTGGATTTTGCACCTTGTGGGACTCCGATAGACACAATTAGTGTTATAGCCAGAGAACCAGAAGAGTCTGCGAAAAATTATGGCTTTGTACTTTGGTATATGCAATAATTCTGAATTTAAATGGAGTGTCTCTAGGATGGAATTTTTCCGAGGAAAAATTCTTTTAAAGAGGGGAGGAGTTATGACATTGTTTCAATTACTACATGAAATTAGTACTTATATAAGTATGTGATGCCCCTTTCCCACCCCTCAACATGTCATTCATCTGCGAACTGTTGATCTGAGTGGTCTCATAAACTTTAGGATAAGAGGCCATAAAGTTCTTGAAATGTGTGGTTTTGATATTACAGAACGCGTAAATCCCAGAGTGGTTTGAGGGCTCATCAGATTTTGACACTATAGTGACGGATGGAATCTCACAAACTTCGAACACTTACCAGCACTTCAAATGCCAGAGAAATTCCTTTGAATTCGCCGACAGTATAAAGATAGACGGCAAGAGTCCATGAGGTTGAGATCTGTTTTTGAGTGCAGAGACGGAGCTCTCCAGGTTGGAGGCTATGTTAGGCCAGAGCTGTCTTGGAACCCCAAATAGCCAACCTGATGATCTACCTATATATTCTAACTCACTGTACATATTTGCTTTAAATGTAGTAGTTTTAGTATGTTTAACGTATCGTAGTAAATAGTTGAAGTGAAAAGCTTATTATTGACTACGAACCCTTATGCCGGTACATAATAACAATTTACATTTTGCCCTCATCCTATCCACCATTTTATACATTTGTGGTAAGACCTACACATTTGCAAAGGTTAAGGGGGTATGACCCCTATGAAAGTGGAAATCTCATGAATATTTTGATCTCCCCTCCACCTCATTACTTTACACTGTAGACCATATTTAACTATCAGGGGGAAAACAATACACCGTAAAATTCGAATTATTTTTCATAAATTTAAAATTAGAGTACTGAAAATGTGAGTTAACACACAAAAATTGATGAGAGAGGTGATGCAATACATGTACAAATAGCTAAATATATTTAAATAGCAGTAAAACTATTTAAGCTAAAAAAATACAATTATATACAGTAAAGTACAACAGGAAAGAGTACAATGTTTCAGAAACCTAAAAAATTTTAGCATAGTTCTGGGCTGCAAAACTTAAGTAATTTTTTGAAAAAATTACTCAAACAATCCACATGTTTAAAGCAGTTTCTCTTAGTTCATATTATGTCTTAAATTTTCAAATGATAATCCTATTTTTACATTAATCATAAATATTAAATTACCTCCCACTAGAGTAAAACAGTTATTTTCCATTGAAGAAATGATTAAAAATGAAACTACTGTTCATGTAATACATACTCAAACTTGTATTATTTACAACAAATATGCCATAAAAACACATGTTTTAAAAGATAATTATCTATATAAATAAAAATGTAAATGTTCGTTTGTTCAAAACCTCAAATCTCCGAAAGTTCTTCACCGATTTCTTTGAAATTTTGACACAACGTTGCATTCGAAAACGTGAGTGTTTTTATAAACCTATTATATAGATACCACATCTGTTACAGGTATAAACATGCTTTTTTGAAACAAACGCTATACTAAGTATTTTACCGCAAACGAGAAATCTCTTTCCCTTCCCCCTCAGAACAGAAATTTGTAACGGTGGGGTGCGACCCTACTATCAGCAGTCCCCACAGGTTGTAAAGTACGGAGAGATCGTTCTGGACAATAAAAGACGATCGAAGAGATAAGAGAACCACTGTCCAGTATTCGAATGATTTTCATTTGAATTCAAATTATATCGTGAAACTGGCCTCTTCGGAGTGATTTCTTACAGCGGATTGAAATATTGCGTCGGAATTGAGCTGTGTCGTTTACCATAGCGTTCATTTCGTGAGTATAGTTCATTTATTTTTATTTTTTCCTTTTTTAAGGTTTTGCAAATTTATATGTTTTTGTTATAACTTTCTTCTTTTTCAGTGCAATCGATCTGCTTTAGTGGCCTTCAGAAGGTTAATTATTTCGTTTGTCATTGCGTTGGAAATGAATTGTGTCGTTTACCATAGCGTTCATTTCGTGAGTATAGTTTATTTTTTCATTACTTTTTTTTAACTGTTTTTTTTTCTGTGCAATTGGCGGTGGAATTGAGCTGTATCGGTTGATTTTCATTTGAATTCAAATTATAACGGGAAATTGACCTCTTCGGAGTGATTTCTTCGAGAGAATTGGAATATTTCGTTTCTCATTGCGTTAGAATTGAGTTCTGTCGGTTAATCTGCGTTTGAATTGAAATATTTTGTTAGTATTTTATTTTTTGCCTTTGTTTTTTAGTTCGTGTTTTATCCTTTTTTAATGTTTTGCAAATTTATATGTTTTTCTTATAACTTTCTTTCTTCTTTTTCAGTCTAAACGATCTGCTTTAGTGGCCTTCAGAAGGTGCCTTCGTATTACACATGGAATGCGAGTAGAAAATCATTTGAACGAAGCAAACGAGGATAGCGAGTCGACGGACAACCTGGCATATTCAAAGAGACTACGAAAGACAGACTGTACACTGTGCATCCCAATCAAGATGAATGCTTCTTTCTTCGCATGCTGTTGGTAAATGTGCCCGGTCCAACGTCTTTCCAGCAATTGAGAATTGTGAACAGCGTTACACATGCCATTTTCCGCAATGTCAAGCTCTGAATTTCTTGGATAATGACCGACACTGGGATGTATGCATTAATGACGCGTGCAACACGTCAAATCCAAAACAAATTCGTGCGATGTTTGCAATCATATTGACCACCTGCTCTCCTTCATCTCCAACAGAGGTATGGAAGAAATATAAATCGCACATGGCTGAAGATATTTTCCGTCGAAAACGCGAGGAAAATTCAAATATGAACATGGATTTTACAGCAGAAATCTACAACGAAGCGTTGATAATGATTGAAGATTTGTGCTTAGAAATCGCGAACAAAGTTCTCAATCAATTGGGAATGCCATCACCGAATCGATCTGCTGATGCTTCGTTCGATGTAGGATTGCATCGTAAACAAAATTACAACACGGGTGATCTTTTGTCGTATGTGCAATCAAATATTCCTTAGCAAACGCTTGAGCAATAAGGCATTTACGATCAAATAATGCAAACTGTCAATAACGGGGTTGGAGAAATCTTCTTCTTAGATGCGCCAGGAGGTACTGGTAAAACGTTCCTAATTAGATTGATTCTGGCAGCAATTCGATCCCAAAATGACATAGCCTTAGCTTTTGTGTCGTCTGGAATAGCTGCGACATTGCTACCAGGTGGAAGAACTGCACATTCAGCTTTGAAATTGCCATTGAACATGCAATTCATTGAAACTTCCACGTGCAACATTTCCAAAGCATCCGGCATGGGAAAAGCATTGCAGAAATGCAAACTTATTGTTTGGGATGAATGTACAATAGCACACAAGAAATCGCTCGAGGCTCTTGATCGATCATTGCAAGATTCGCGTGGAAACATCAGACCATTTGGGAACGCATTAATATTGCTTGCAGGATATTTCAGGCAAATATTACCTATAATTCTTCGATCGACACCAGCGGACGACAAAAATGCTTGCCTGAAATACTCTACTTTGTGGCGACACGTAAAGACGTTGAAATTATCTATAAATATGCGAGTCCATCTGCAAAACGATCGATCAGCTGAGTTATTCTCACATCAATTGCTGGAAATTGGGAACGGAAAGGTACAGGTTGATTTGACATCAGGACGAATTTCATTGCCTCATAACTTCTGCAATTTTGTATCGTCAAAAGAAGAATTGGTTGAAAAAGTATTTCCCAATTTTCAAACCAATTATAAGAATCATGATTGGCTGATCTTGCCGCCAAGAACAAAGACGTCTACGAACTTAACAACATCAATCAGTTTAACATTCAAAGCGAGGCAGTCACATACAAGTCCGTCGACACTGTTGTGGAAGCAGATGAAGCGGTTCATTATCCAACAGAATTTTTGAATTCACTCGATCTACCAGGGATGCCGCCGCACTTACTGCAATTGAAAATCGGCGTACCAATTATAATGTTGCAAAATATCAACGCAACGGCACGCGGCTTGCAGTAAAAAAATTACTGAGCAACTTCGTAGAAGGAACGATCTTGACAAGACCATTTAAAGGTGAAGGTGTCCTCATTCCTCGAATTCCCAGGATTCCAACAGATATGTCGTTTAAATTTAAGAGATTGCAATTCCCAATTCGATTGGCGTTTGCAATCACCATCAATAAAGCTCAGGGCCAATCTTTACAATTGTGCGGGTTAGATTTAGACACGGATTGCTTCTCACATGGACAATTATATGTTGCGTGTTCTAGAGTCGGCAAACCAGACAATCTCTATATCTCCACAGACAATGAAACAACAAAAAATATTGTATACCCACAAGTATTGTAAAAATTAAGCATTCTTTAAAATTTTTTTATTTCCAATGCAGCGGGCTAAAAGGAACACAATTCTTTCGCCAAGGTATTACATAAAACAAGCAAGTACTAAAAACTGAACTATAAAATATGTTGGTGGGTAATGTTACTCGCGTCCGTTGCATACTTTAAGCTACACGTGCCCCCTGGGTGGTGCTAAATGAGTAACAGCTTTGCAGCCTTTATAAATTAAACATATTAGAAACGTGCTTTCTCTTTTCTTTCTTTTCCATTCAACCAGACTGAGCCACAGCAACGCGTGGCCGGGTACAGCTAGTGATATATAAACTTTAATAGTGCCTCTTATTTTTTTTCTTTATCTTTCTTTACCCAGAAATTAGAAATTTGTGAAAATCAAAAATGAAATTTTTGAAAATTACTATTAAGTAACTTTTTTTATATTGTGAAATACTCATTTTCCAAAAGAAATGACTGGATATACAGAAATAATTAGATCAAAGTTACGATTAAAAAAAAAAAAATTCGCTATGAAGCTGCATAAATCCAGTAAAAATAGTAAACAATTCCAAGTTCTATAGGAAAACTGAATTATTCATTGACAACATCCTGAATTCTAAACATGATTTTATTTCCACTCATAATCCCCCTATAGTTGCCCCACTGAAGTCAACCCACTAGAAATTATTGAAAAAAATCTATGATATGGTAGTGAAGGACAGAAGACTAAAAGTGTGAGATTTCTGGGACTGTTAGCATCTAATCAGGGCATACACATAATATTTTGCATGAAATATTAAAATGAGAAAGCTGTCAGCAATCAGTCAAAACCATGAACAAGTGAATACTTCAAAGCCCAATTTGGAACTGCTTCAAACGAATAAAGCGAATATTTGTATAGTTTCATAACAGCTGATGAAACATGGATACAACATTACCAGCCATAAACCAAAGAAGAATCAAAACAGTGGGTTCAAGCAAATGCACCTGCACCAAAGAAAGCTAAAACGGTTTCTTCAGCAGGAAAAGTTATGGCAATACACTTAAGGCTTATACCATACGTGTCTAGGACACTTATGGTGTAGTCTTTATTAACTACTTGGAAAAGGGCAAAACAATCGCCATGGAGAACTAACCATACATCTTTACTGGACCACTTATATAGTGAAATTAAGAAGAAAAATCCCATTTAGTGTGTGTGTGTGGGGGGGGGGGGGGGGAAGGTCATTTTTCCATCATGACAATGTTCTGGCTCATTATTTGGGACAGCAAAACTGTTAGAATTACACTAAGAAATTGTTTCCCACCCAAATTGTTTTTCTTTATCCAGCTATTGTTTTATACTAATATTTAACTCCATAAATAAATGCTGAAGTTTTAAAACAAAATGTGAGTAAATCATTGAGATAACCTTACCATTATTACAAGACCACACTTTTCTTGTGTTGATTCCCATTGGTTGGATCAAGTGAGGCAAGACGAAGGACCTCTTCACACACTTTTTTATAATACCAAGCATCTCCTTCCAGCCTTTTTCGTCGAACCCCAACAGCTAACTGATGCTTAGGTAATAGGCACACTTCTAGTTCAAACCTCAATTGGATTTTGCGACCATCTGAGATTTTACCCCGTAAAGTATATCTGCAATAAAAATCATTATAATAACCAGTTATTTAAACATGTCCAGCACAGGAGACATGTCATTAATAGTTGTTTTAGAACTACAACAACTAACGACTGCATTTTTTTTGAGAAAAATAAAAATGTCAATGAAGGGCAACTGATAATTTTACACCTTTTTGAATAAAAATCAACTACTGTTATAAAGACACTACCGAATTAGGGAAATATATGATCTTAGTAATACACTTCCAATAAAACATTAAATGCTTGAACAGGGATTCTCTCCCTTTTCAGTCTCTTAACACCCCTGATCCCTGTTGTAGACTGAGATTTAGGGAGTTTCACTACAAATCTATCAAGAGAAACTTGATTCTGCCTATGTTTCAAAATGTTTTTAAAGTGAGACATTGTTTGATCACTAAACAAGTCCACATTTTGGCTTGCTAGAGCTTTGTCAGTGTGATACTTTTCAACAAAATTTTGTACTTCAAAATATTTCGGTCTTTATATTTGTCTGGAGTGACAGGATGCAGGGCCCCCGTCTTGTGTCATACATGTTTTAGCATGTGTGACAACCATCAAGCAATCACCTAATACCAAAGCAATTTTGTAGCGCTGAAATCTGACAAGTATTGATGTAGGACTGTATATCACTCCACCCTCCTCTTCAAATAAATATATAATACATATATATATTATATATATAATTATAATAATAATACAGTCGATTCCGGTTAATCAGACCACAACGGGACGCGATCATTTTGGTCCTAATAACTGGCTGGTCCGATAACACGAACATGTCCTATGTTACAAGACGGGATTTAGTCCGAATAAGTGGCTGGTCCGATTAACCGGTGAAATAAAACATAACCAAAATCTGAATGACACTGAGCTTCCCATACATTTTCTGAAAATTATGACATGCTTTTTCTCTTGGACAAACCATTAAGGAATAAAGTGCAATATATGTAAAATCAAATGTTGAAATAAAAAAAGATTTTGAAAAACTATCTTGAAGAGGAAATACTTCATGCACTATTCTTAAATAAACACTCTACAAAGCCAGTTTTCTAATACTTGGAATCTCATTTATTTACATAATATAAGTGTATGTGTATAAGTTTTATAGAAACTGATAAATACTTTTTGAGATTGACAGTTTCCTCTCTACTTACAAAGTCCTATAAATAAAATAAAAAAACCTCAAAATTTAAATACATACAATTTTGCCAGACCGTTTAGGGTAAACATTCCAGAAAGACAACAAAGCAAGAGATATTAGCAGCACATATTTGCTTAACTACTTTAACTGCAAAATATTCAGCAACCTGCGAGTATTCGCACCCAATTTCGAACACGAGAACTTGCGCCGGGTATCTCATACCCGAATTCATTTCTGCTATTTAAATATCAATTAATATTGTTTATATGCAAACCTTACGTAACTAAAGAACATAAAATAATAAATTAAACATTTTTAGTGAATTTTAATAATACTTACATTTTTTATAGACAATTTTTACAAACTATATACTGATGTTCAACACAGAGACATTTTTCACATTTTTGGCACATAAACTTAGTTTTTCTGTCTTTATTACATGGGCAAATTTAGCATCGTTTATATTTTGACTTGAGTTTTTTTTTCAGGCGGTGCACTATTAGTGATTTCCAGTTCCATTGAAGTGCTTGAATAAGTTGTTTTTGTTTGAGGCAGCATCATATTTAGCATGTTGCTATCGAAGAGAACATTCTATGTATCTACGGGAGAAGCAACATATCTTGAATAATGTGTATTACCTGGAAGCTTGCTAATTACGTTCCTTGAAGGCTTCCTTACATTTCGCCAGTATTTTTTTCTTCAGCCATTTTGTAATTTTATCTTACCAATATAAAATTTGGCTGTTGATAGTTAACTTTTATCTTCGGTTTCTGTGTCAATTTCAGTAGAAGAATCATGATTCCTACAGTATTCTCAATCCTCAGAGGCATCATTATCTTCGGATAAAGGTTCATAACCACTAGATACAGTCTCTAAAAGGTGTCGCAGTTGTTTCATTTCCTCGTTGGAATTAAAAAAGTGTGCCATGATACACTAAACTGACAGAAAAATAGGAAAGATCTGACTGACGCAAGGACTCGCACGAGTATGACATACCCCCCAAAATATTTTTCTCAAAATCTATTTTTAGAGCAGAACTAGTTTTTACTCCGCTGAAAGAATGTGACCTTGAATACAGCTACACGGAATTTCGGCCTAATCCAATCAGAAGAAGATAACAAAAACATTGAATGAAAATGGATTGGGTACGTCATACCCGGTGCGAGTTCTTGCGGGTTAAACATAAGAACACATTTAAAAGTTACTATATGAGAGAGCTAAAAAAGGTTATGATTTCTGGGGTTGATAACATTAAATAAATGACCTAAATGTTAGTAGTTGCAAGTCTGAGGGGTAATAATTTTTTTCTTTTTTTGACATTTGTGCAGTGATTATGAAAGTGGCCTAAGTCAAGAATCTTAATTTACAAAAAAAGTTATTTCACATTGCACTCTTTTACATTATCATAATTTGAAGCAATCTTTGCAAAATTATAAAAATTGAACAGTTAGATTGAGTTAGTTGTTGAGTAATTAAACAGGGTTCAAAAACAATTTTGAACCCTGAACCTCAAAACAAAAAAACCTCAATTTTTTTGGTTTTGAACCTCAAAACAAAAAAATATATGATTTAGACCACTTTCATAACCACCGGCATCTGAGTAAAACCCAACTGACCACATGAAACAAAAAAATAAATACCCTTTTTGTTTGCATTGGATTCCCTTCCTAAGAAGGGCATTTTGAAGAGCATCACGAACTTCATCAGGTGTAACCTTGTCATTTGTTGCTGACACATTGCAGAGATTCTAAAATAATTAAAAGAATTAAATCAATATATAAACCATATAATAATCACTCTTTTACAGTTTCCAGTTTTAACACTAGAAACACAGCTGCTGTCATTTTAACAGTTTCGGACATACTATTAAGCGCTATGTCTGCATTTATGTGTTCAGGCTTCTGAAATTTTATGACTTTTTCTAATTTTATGCAAAATATGCACACACATTTACAAAATTATATTCGATTGTAAAGAGGGGGAAGAAAATGTGTTGTATACCTACTATGACTGAAAGCCGTCAATTTCACGGCAATATAGAAAACAGGCAGAAATCTTTAAAATAATACCAGGAAAATGTTAGTTACTTTTCATCTCTTCCCCCTTTTGCAAATACAGTCGAACCTCATTATAATGAATTTCAAGGGACCAAAGGTTTTGTTTGCTTTATCCAGTGGTTCGCTATATCTGAACCATTAGGAAAAATGCTAGAGTTCACAAAATGTATAACTCATATTAGTTGCAATGTATATTCAACAATGATGTATTAAAAAAATGATAAAATCTCTTAAAAATGATCATTAATGAATTAAATTGACTAAAATCGATTACATTAAACTGAAAAATTCTAATTATATTACGTACAATAGGAAAGCTGCGGGACCAAAATTTTCGTTCGTTATATACCAGGTTCGACTGTGACAGAAATATTGGTCTTGAAAAATAAGAACTGCACAAACCATGCATATATTTTTACAGATAAACTATACCAGGTTGTCAGCTTGGCATACCTGCATAAAAATATATCTAAATACATACTAATTAATTATATATTGGTATGAAATAGTTAAAATTTAAAGTATTTAACCATTTAAAAAAATTAAATATTTTTAATTCTTGATTTTATTTTTAACCATCAAAATGATGGAGTTCAGTCTTTTAAGTAAGAAAAAAATTCCCGTCTTTCTAGTGTTAAGAAGTACTGGACTTAATATACTACTGATTAGTTGTGCTAACAAGGTACAGTAATAAAATTGTACATTTTAAGAATAAGCTATAGACACATCAAACACATTTAGAAAAATAATGCTTAAAGTCAGATTATACAATCATAGATTTCAACAGTTGTTCAGCACCAAGACATGCATGATATATTTATATGGGTTCCATTTTCATCAATCCCTTTTAACAGTCTCAGTTTAAGAGAAAAAATTATTGGTATAAGAACTTAATTTTGAGTAAAGAAATCATTTTTCGATACAAAACTTCATATTTATCAGTTCAAATTTACAGAGTAATTCGAATATTCATCATATTACAGCTTCATTAGTGTCAAAAATTAAGGATAAAATAATTTAAAACATATAATAAAAAAATTTAAATGAGATACTAATTCTTATATAACTATAAGTAGATAACTCAACAAAGCAAGATAATTATTAGCAGGAAGAATGCAGACAAAAATGAACCGAAATCATGCACTTAGGACTCAATGCACCATAGTGCAAGATTCTGTACCAGTAAAGGAACTAAACCATATAATGAGGCAACCGACTGGTCTCTTCATCAGAAGGCCTAACCAAAGTTCCCCCTTGAGGTAACTGATTTGGTTAGGCCTTTATTTTTTGCTGCATTCTTCCTGCTAATAATTATCTTGCTTTGTTGAATTATCTACTTTTAGTTATATTTGTCTGTTTTCAATATGAGGATTTGTTGCAACTGCACAATCTTTTACTGAAAAGTTAAAATTTTTAAATGCTAGGGTAGGTTTACTGTTAATTTGTTTGGCTGTCTATGCCCTCTTTATACGTATTATTTTGTGTTGAATTATTTACATTATTTGTGTTCTATTAATCCTAATTAATTTAGTTCTAATTTTCTATTCATATTTTATTGTATCTGTATTTTGCTCATGTGCTCACCACATGCTTTTTTAATGGACCATCTTTCAACTTAGTTCTGAAAAAAATAATTTTTAATATCACAGAAAAATACAACTTGTTGTCATAATGTAACTGTTTCCAATTTCAAAGTTAGTTTTCAATACATAGAACATACTTAGCTATGCATGTATGCATTATATAAAAAAATTTATTAATTTTCAAGTTTTAATTTAACAGAATGCTGTGCTGATATATTCTGAGAATTTCATAAAATATCTAGTTAACAGATTAAATGCTTCATTAACATGTGAAAGCTAGTTAAGAGGATAAATCTAAATGTTATATTAACATTTTTTTTATTTTTCAAGATTTATGACCAAAACAATTTAGTTTAAGTTATCAGTTTCTTTTCTAGTTATGTAACAGTCCATTCAGCATAAAGACGTGAAAAGTTTGTGTTTCAACTGAGCATTCATTATGAGTGTAGAAAAAACAAATAAGTTAATTTATAGCATAAAAGAAGGTTTTAATTTCAAAAGAGAACTTCACCTTTAAATACCATTAAATTTTGATAAAATTCAGATGAATTAGTATTAACAAATAAAATCAAATTTGTATAACAAATCAACAGAATACAAAAGAAATAAAATAGTTTCATTATAAAAGCTATACATACTGTAACTTTGCGAGGAGCATTTAATCCACAGTATCTGTGTCTTTTAGGTGTTAAGAAAGTCTTCATACATTCTAAACCTTTTTCAATACTACCAAAAACTTTTTTTGCTGATGAACTAGCTAGGTGTAATGGAGCCTGTTTTTGGGGAGTTACTGAAGCCCCCAATGGTGAGTCAAATGACTTGGCTCTAAAGAAGGAAAACAATTATAGATAATAGTGTACACAAAGGAATTTTTCAAAAAAAATCAAGTATATACAACTGTAGCTTATAAGATAAGGCAATTCAAAGCTGCCAACAGTTACATTACAATAATTAGAATTATGCTGTTGAACAAATTGTGTGGTAATTGAATACATTTTCATTCAGAGTTGAAAGAAAAAATATTATGCTGCAATGAATAATAAAAAATGCAATTATATCATTTCAATATAATTTCAGAGTTGTCAATTTTTGAGATTCTTATGCTAAATTTACCTATAAAAAAATATAAGATTGACTGATTGGTTTTGAATGTTATGGTCATCTATTGCTACTCAAGGACTAAACAGACTTTTAATAAATGTAATAGGGTAATTAAGGGAAACAGCTTGAAAAAATTTCAGTTACTCAGTGATACCATTTTAAAACTGAAAATAAAAATAATCAAACTATTTACTTTAGAACATGACAAAAGTTGATATTTTAATATTTTCTTTCCATTCCATAAAGGGGAATGACAAGAAATATTTAGATTTTACAAGGAAAAGAAATCCTGGACTTTTCCTAGTGCAACCAGTTTATAAATCCATAGACCTTTAAGAATACACTTCCCAACTTCAGGACTAATAAACACCCAGCCTAATGCATTGAATTTAATTCCAGACAAAACATTTTATACCTGAATGTAGTAAATTTTGGGCAGCAAAACTGTGTTTTCAGTTCAGAAAAAATAAAGACATTTGAAGCACTTAGCTAAAAAATGAAGCACTTTTTCAGACCTATGAAAATAGTAAGAACTTGTGAGTCATAAAAACATGTTTTCAAATATAAGTGCTTCTATCATTTCATTACACAACACACAAAACTTAAATTATTTGCTACAGATTAGTATATAATACAAACATTATACATAATAAGTATACAATAAGAGCAGAAGATTATGACCTTTTAAACAATATATCTAAAGACATTTTCCTAGAATACATTTTTTTTTACATTTAAAATAAAAGTTAGTCATTCCCACAGATTTATTTCTTTAAAAAATGTATACCTTTTTTCTGATCCTCTTTGAGGAGTCTTGCATCCAATTTCATTTACTTTAGCATCCAGAGAAGCTGACAGGCCTAAATATTGGGTAGCTTTTGAAACTAAATCGAGGAAATATTATAAAAGTAAAGATGGGAATACTTAATGTTCATTAACTTTATTGCTACAAAATAACTACACAATAACTTATAAGCACTGATTGTAAGTCATAACTTAAACAAAAAATTTTTTAAACAGTCTGATACTTAAATATAGAAATAATTTATATTATACCAAATAAAAGAGGAAAAACTTTTAATTACAATGATAATTGATGTTTTTTAAATACTTCCTCTCACCCTCAAAAATTTCAAAAATGCTTTTTTAAAAAGAAAATATCTGCACTTATACTTTTCACATTGGAAAATTTCAGTCATCATCTGGAGAAAATATGTTTTAACCTTCAATACCTATGCTTTCAAACATTTTTATTAAAATAGCTGCATCAAACTGAATAATTTAAAACTCTTAAGCTATTATTCATTATTAGCTTTAATGTAACATCTAAAAATTTATTGTAAAATATAAGAAATAAAATTCTATTTACATCACACTGAAATTTAAATATGCCCAAATAAGACTGATGTAATTCATTGAAAAAAATTTAAACCATGGTTAAAAAACAAATAATGATTTTAACAGTATTCTTTAAGTATATGAGAGGAAATATAAGACAAATGAACCAAATGAAAGTTTAAAACTAGACACATGTTTATGTAGAGTGTTAAATTTAGAATGAAAGAGTGCATTTACAATTTTATAAAATATCCCTTTGTTATATCTAATTATATTTTAATTTTAAATAATTAGTGTCATCAATAAGCATTATAAGGGGCAATGTTGTTTTAAATTTTTCTATACCTGAGTTTATACTCTTTCCATTGGGACACTAGAACTACAGTAGGGGTCATTTTGACCGCTGAATGAAATTCTTCACCTTGAATATGTATTATTTTCCTTCATACAAAGTTGCAATTTTATGAATTTTTCTAAAGTATTATAAATATTATGCTTGCAAAATTTTTTTGAGTTTCATGTATAAGTTTACTTACATTAACTGCTTATACCCAGAAATTACGGTTAGGGGTCAATTTGACCCCTAACACTAGATAATTCATAGAGCTTGCCTTCGTTTCCATTTCATTCTGCATTATTCTTTATTACTCTGTAGATAATGCAGTCTTGTTTAGAATAGCATCTGCTTCTCATTTACTGGAATTTGGTACTAGTGTGAGGCAGAGGGATTAAAGTTTGTGGTCAAAGTCTTGGAGCCACATTTTCCCCCAAGAAAATATGAATCGAGACAGATTTGTAGAAATCATGAAATACTCAAGATCCCAGAGTTTACAAAATGAGAGATTTGCTTTCATATCTGAAGTCTGGAATATTTTTATCTAGAAATATTATTTGTGCTACAAACCGTTTGAGAATGTAACGATAGATAAGCAATTTTTTCCAACTAAGACAAGATGCAAGTTTGTACAGGCCTAATAAACTGGACAAATTTCGAATAAAATTCTGGCTGGCTGTTGATGTCCAAATACATGATGAATTGAATACCTTATTTGAGCAAAGAGGCTAACAGGCCAGAAGAATAAACTGTTAGAGAAAATGCTGTCATCTGTTTACTTCAGTTATACAAAAACTCGGGAAAAACAACAGATAGCTTTTTTATGTCAATGAAACTTGACAAGAAATTTTGAGATCTCCGTCTCAGTTTAGTTGGGACTATAAATAGAGCTAAAAAGGAAGTCCCCACATTTGTGAAGATGACGCAATTTCCACTGTATTCAACTACAAAGGAAACACGATGGTGTACTTCTTACATAATGTAAATGCAAAAGGAGAAAAAAATGTCTTTTAAGCACCCTACATAATTTTAAAAAAAAATTTAAAAATTTAAAAAACACAACAGAAGTGATCAAAATTTATAACTCGACTAAATATGGGGTGGATGTCGTGGATGAAATGGTCTAAAAGTATTCAGTAAAATCCTCCTCCTACCACTGGCCAATACATGTGTACTTTTCATGAAAGTAACAGGAAAAACAGTTAGTCACTAAGACTTTGTGCATATTTTCTTAGTTGCTAAAGAACTAAGAGAAAATTATATTTTTGAAAACGTCAAATTGTCTGTAGTACGCACTCCAGGAATGATTATTGACTCTCAACCACCTCTCAAACGTAAAAAATGCCAAATCAAATCATGTAAAGTAAACAAAACTTCTGTGAACTGTTCCAAATGTAACTTAGCTATTTATGGATATTGTAGTAGAGAAAAGAAGCGTTTTAACTACAGCATAAATTGCTGTAAGGAATGAATCTGTAAGTACTAATATAATTAATAAATTAACTTTCTATGATGTCACATTTGATCTTTACACATCTTCAATTAAAAAAAAACCTTTTAATTAATTCATGATTTTTCTATGATGTTATACTTTATTTTTACATGCCTTTAATTAAAAAATAATAATTTCCTTAATTTTATATGCATAAAAACATCTCAATAAACTTTATATTCGAGAAAATTGTTTCAAAATTCATGTCTTGCATGCTATATTCTTAAAAAAACTATTTTAAAGTGATGCACTTTTAGAATAAGAAGCTTACTTTGTCATATTTATATATATTATTTAAAGTAAAAGGTTATAAAGACCTTTCTTGCAAGGAGTCAAATGACCCCTCTCCGTAGTTCTAGGTATATCCAAAATGCCGTAATTCTATTGTTAATGTATTGTAATTTAATGAGTTTGCCTATAATCAAAATATAAAGATCAAATAAATGTTAATGGTTGTGGCATTAGTAATTTACTTATACAGAAACTACTGAATAATGTAACAATATAACCATATCAAGTCAAAATCTTAGATAATTTTAAGATCTGCTCTTATGCTTACTTGTTCATACAGCTTTCAAAAAGTAAATTTAGTAGTTTTAAGGACTTTTTAATGATTCTTTCAGCAATTTTTAAGGATCTATTTAAAAAAAATATTTGAATTAATATAAGGTGTTGAGAATAGAATAAAGGGAATAAACGCTAGACAAACCATTTTTTTTTTTATAAGCACCATTCACTGAGTTAATTATAACAGAGACAAGAAGAAAAAATATCAGTCTTTCTCTTTTATTCCATTTTAAATACCGTAAAATCTCGAGTATAATACACACTTTTTTTCACATTTTAGTCCGCAAAAATGAGGATACATATTATACTTGTGTACAAAAATAAATGTAGTTTTAAACATTGAATAAACGAATGTACAGCAACTGTGAGACATTGTCGCAAGATGGGTCGCAAGATGTCGCAAGATGAGTGTGCATCTCTACTCCGTGATTCATCCACCCATTTACTAAGCAGGTGTTCTTTTTAAACAAACTGAACTCACAGCTCGTATCACACACGTGTTTGTTTAATAACAGGTCCCATGAAATAGTGATAATTCCTAGTTGTTGCAAGTGCAAAAATGTATTCTTTTATTTTATTTATTTCCCTCAAAATGTCTTCAAGACGGTCCTATACGGCAGCAGAAAAATTATCATAATATTTGTGCAATTTTTAAATAAAATATTGAAAAGTTATAAGTGTGTATTACAGTCGAATTTTAATATTTTCCAACAATTTTGTGCAAAATCTAGCATGCATATTATACTCGGGTGCATATTACAGTCGAGATTTTACGGTACATACTAAGCTCACACCTGACCTGAAAAAGTGGGAATCGAAATGACCTCCTAACTATAAAACAAATTGAAATAATTTTTTATACTAATTAACATGACAAATAAAAGTCAGGTGCAAGCTCTGTATATGCATATGTATATTTAGAAAAAATAAATTTATCACCTTAATTAATCTCAACATCTAATTCAAATTTTCTAAAATAGATTCGTCAAAATTGCTGAAAAAAAATCACTTGGTTTTTCATCATTTGAAAAAAGTCCTTAAAACTACTAAATTTACTTTTGTGTATATATATATATACATAACACTAGGATTAGCAAAAGCCGCCTTTACAATTCTCATCACATTATAATAATTTTTTTTCCAATAATATCATATAATATATTATCGCACTTTTGGAACTCATTTGTAATTAAAATAAACTGAATTATAGTAATGTACAATTCATCTCTTACAAATTCATCACTAATTGTTCCTTCAAATCAATTTCTTCATTCAAGAGACTCTTCCAGAAACACAAAAATAATCAATGACCAGACTGGAAAATTCCGCTTTGCAATCTGATTTGGCTACCATCAAATTGCAAAATGGTGTAAACTTGGCTACCATCCGATTGCACCTGCACTGAACAGGAATCACACTGACTTTTTTAATTTATTTTAATTTATAGCTCTCAGGGACAAATATCTATGCATATCAGAGCTTATGTTTGGCTTGCATTTGCCCCATAAATTGGTCAGGTTTCAAAAATTTGGAATACAATTTAGAGTGTGTCAGAATTGATTTGCAGTTTGATTTTGTGTGCATAGGTGTGCACTTACAAATATTCACATATGCATCAATGCTTGAAAAGTGTACACTTATCTCAAACAAGATTCAAAATAAGGTGATTTTGTTCAGTTGGAAAATTCTCCACAGATTTTGACATTAAACCAATAATAATAAGATGTTTTCCAAAAATTGGTTACTCTACTTGCACTTAAGTCCCATGCTTCACAAAGAAAAATTTAAAAAATGCAAAATTCATAGATTAAGATTTATTAAAGTGATCATACCAGAAATTTCCTCATTTCTCAGTTCTAAAGCAGATTTTTTGTTCTTCTTTGGAGAAGGAACTCTAGGAAGAGCAAAATTTTCTTTATCCGATTTCTTTTTGCTTGAAGTCAAAGGGGAATTGAGTAACACAGAATTAAGTGATATTTTCTGCGGACTACCCAAACCAAGTAATTCTGTATTAGGCAGACTGTCCATTGAAATTCTTTTTGCAACTGGAGATGAATCAAACATTGTGCCTAAACTGTAATTGCATTGCTAAAGAAAGAAAGAAAAAAAAAAAAAATAGTTCATGTATAGTTTACATTTGTAAGAAATAAGTAAAATGTATAGGGTGTTTCAAAAAGAATCATCCGAATGGAAATGAGTATATTATGAAAAATATTGAACATAGAAACTTAAAATCAATTTTATATTACATGGCTAATCATAAAGTTCTTTTACAAACCAAATTAAAGGTGCTCAATATGCCCACCTTTGGATGCACGGCATGTCTATATGGTAGGCAAATTTATCCCAAACTTTTTGAAGCATGTCTGCATACACTGCTTCCATGGCTGTTATGCTTACACAGATCCCCTGTGTCTTGGAATTGTTTATACCATCGCCTAATGCTCTGAGAGGTAGGAACTTCAATCTACTAGGGTTTTGTCTGAGAAAATCACGCTGAACAGTTGTTACGGACTCGCACTTCGCAAAGCATAGAACGCAAAGTGATTTCTGTTGTGCAGTCGCTATCTTTACAAACACTGAAGTGGAGGGTGAAGGAAGAGCGTTAGCACAACTTGTCGGCAACTTCGTGAAACTCGAGATTTCCCTCTTTCTGCCAGTATATTATTAAATCACAACGGATTAAAAGATGAATAGTTATGTTTTTTTAATCGGATGATTCTTTGATTTCTGTTGTACAGTCACCATTTTTACAAACACTGAAGTGACAAGCAAAGGAAGAGCGTTAATGCTACTTGTCAGCAACTGCGTGAAACTTGAGATTCCCCTCTTTCTGCCTATAATTATTCGATCAAAACGGATTAAAAGATGAATAGTTATGATTTTTTAAAAATCAGATGATTCTTTTTGAAACACCCTGTATTAGAACTAGCTAAAATAGAATTTACTTTTTCAAACACAAAAGGCAACTCATATGAATAAGAACTTTTTTCTTCTTCAATAAGTCTCAAAAATTTTTAAAACAGTAAACATGATAAATCATTGTTCATACAACAATATGTAATACAGAGAGGCCTAGGAATAAAGCCTCGTTAGAAAACAGAAAACAAATAGGAATTTCCTCTGCATATAAAATTTATTTAATTAAAGGATATTTTATAGTTATAATTTGGATTTTTATTAAGAGTTTGAATATAAAAAAAGTCAACTAAACTATAAAAAAAACTTAATAGCACAACGAACATATCTTCAATGTTTAATATACCTTAATTTAAAACATTCTAAATAATCATCTACAGGTCATTGAATAGGATTTAAATCAATGGTACATTTGGCTCCTTTGACTTTGGAAGTATTCTTCACTTAAATTAGTTTACCTGAATTTTGGCAGTATAACATGAAATCAAAATCCTAGGAGTATATAACAATATAATTATGAACAAGAAATGTTTAGAACACAGAGATATAAATGAATGGGGCCATAACAAAAAATTGTTAATTTTAATCGCATATAGTTGCAACTTTTGCAATAGCAGATAATTTTCTCAAGGGTTCTGAAGTGAATTAAAGCGATACTTTTATTGGGCACTACAACAATATCATATGAGTAACATATCTACCAATCTTAATTTCACTATAGAAAGGGATTTCAACAGGACAATATCCTTAAACTTTTAATTTTGAAACACTTCCCAATTAAAAGAAAAATTATAGGGAGTGAATGCCTTAAAATGAATAAATTCATAACAGCAGCTTCATAACAATTACACATAACTTCAGTATAATGTAAAAGTAAATAAATTTAGAAGCATGTTATACAAATAGAACTTACCCTTTCTTGTAAGACATTACTTTGTTGTATAAGATTTAGGGGTCTTCCTTCCTTCTTCTTCAGTAAAAGTAATAAATAGGTTGCAGTTAAATGATCAAATTTATTCTGGTAGGAGAAAACAGAGAATAAAACACTTGGCAAAAACCTTGACTATGAAAACATAAAAAATAATAGATTTAATGATTTTTTAGCATTGTTCAAGCACTGTTAGAATGAAAAGTTTTTCCAAATTATAATTCTTAAAAATTTTACTAAGGATATTTTTAAATATCTGATACTATTAACTAGCATAATTAATATTATTTTAAAATCCAAAATCATTGAAGATTATTCTGGGAAAAGACCAAAGCCTTTTAAAGAACACATCACTCAATAGCTACATTACAAACAATTTAATGTTTTAAAGATGAAACATTAGATATGGAAAGATGTGATTGTTTTTAATGATAACTGAAATACACTTGAAAACTAAAGAATAAAGGGATAATAAAAAATTTCCTATAATTATCATTTTATTACTTTGATTTTAAATATGAAATTGGGTAATAATATGACTGTTATAATTAAATAGCTTCAGAATACTATTCAGAATAAAAATCATGCACTAGAAAGGATAGAATGAGCCATTTCAGGACAAATATTGCTAACATTGTGCACAGAGAATTAAACACACTGTGCAAATGAAATGACTGTTGTATGTTGGGTACATAATTTTTTTAAACATAATTTACATTAACTTCTCTTGAGTAGTAAAACTGAAGGAATCAGTAGTTTTACTCTAAAACATAAAATTTCACTATCCTCTTGAAATAAGTAATAGAAGAATAGAATAAAATAGCAACAAAAACATTATGATTTACAGGATTGTCTGTAGTACAGTAAAATACACAAGCATTATAAGAGATAAAGCAAGCTAAATTGGGTCAGAACTATTTATACGTAAAACAAAAAAGATAAGTATGAGCAACATTAAACATTGCCATGACTTTCAATATTAAAAAACAAACTTAAAAATGACAAACCCGTCTCAGAGCAAATTCAATTGATTTCATTGATCTTCTATGATACACAGCTAATTCAGCTAAGCATTCTGCATCAAATTCCACTTCCTGAAATGCATCAAAAGCTTTTATATTATATATATAAATGCGTATATAAATGTGTGTGTCTATGTGTGTGTATATATATATATATATATATATATATATATATATATATATACATACATACATACATAGAGAAGGGGGAAAGGAAGGAAGGGGGAGGGGGAAGAATAATTTATACATAGGAAAATTACGATAGTGGTTTAAAAAGTAAGGTAACAAGAGCTCTCATGGGTGCACTTTTTCCCCGATCAAATGAAATGCCATCTCTAGGTGTAACAGACAATCACAGCAATCAAATGCCACCTGTAGATAGAGCTAGTAGTGCCATAAAGCTCTGAAATTTGAGATAAAAGATGGAGGCGTTGACGGATACAAGGTCAACCATTGAAGTGCAAAGTGTAATAAGATTTTGTGTTTAAAGAATATCTTCCCAGCAGAAATTCATCGTCAACTAGTGGAAGTTTACGGACAAAGTGTCATGTCAAGAAAGCAGGTGTGGTTTTGGTGGAATGAATTCCAGAAAGAAACAACAGATGTGTGAGATAAACACAGGTCAGGGCGGCCGACCATATCATTTGCTACAGCACTTCCGATAGAACGTATTGGAACATCCTCCCTACAGCCCGGATCTCACACCAAGCAATTTCCATCTCTTTGGGCCATTGAAGAAGCACCTGGTAGGACGGCATTTCCAAACCGATGGCGAAGTTCAGGACACCATCGTTAAGTGGCTCAGCGACCAGAGCCTGATTTCTTCAACGCCAGTTTCGATAAATTGGTTTACAGATGGAACAAATACTTTGATGCCTATGGAGGCTATGTTGAAAAATAATCTGTACCAAATGCCTTGCTATGTCTGTGTATCTCTTGGATTTTGTGAATAAACTTTTTGGTTAAAGGACTTGTTACCTTACATTTTGAACCACACTTGTAAAATTGAAAATAATTCTAAATTACTTATGTAAATAAACTACACAAAAGATAATTTATTAATGTTTATTAAAGAATATTAACCAATATTTTGTCAGAGTTATGAGCTTTTTGTTAGAGTTTTTGTTCCAGTTTGATCAGTCTTAAATTTGGAAGCTGCAATATTCTAAACATTGCAATTTTGCCATCAGCTAGAAGAGACAAATCACCCACAATTCATAGTTTACTTTCCTTACTCACCAGAAACAAAGTTACATAATTTTGAGGAAAAAAATTCTTTACTTTTCCAGGTTTTTGTGATTTTTTATAACAAACTCTCAGACCACTTCTTTAGCTCTAAGAATTTCAGGAAGGGATAGCTGAAAATGTTTGTAGTAAATGCCAGATTGTTTTCTTTTAAATTTCCGGATAGATAGGTTGATTGATTGAGAGTGCTACAGTCATTTTCCAGAAAACAATTATAAAAACTAAATAAATTACCTTTTTTTATTATTTTAAGATAAATATGATTACAAGAAAGTTCTGCAGATATACCATTAAACAGCCAATACAAAAAGATCCAAGGATAATCAAAAATACTAATATTATGGATGAAGGGTTTGTTATTACAGATATATGAAAGCAACTTTCTCAGAGCTTTTCTATTCTATTCTAACCCAAATAAAAAAATAATAATAAAGACATTTATTACATCATTTTTGTGACACTGCAAGTAAAATCACAAAATATCTGGTCCACATTTTTTTCAGAATCATAAATGAGGGGAAAATATATCTTTTCTGGACTGGATGAAATAAGAATGAAATTTAAACACATCTATTTCCAACATACAGGTGATTCATAGTATATAAAATAATAGAATTTTATGACATGTTTATAATCAAAATATAATTCCTTGAATCTGTTTAGGGATTTAGAAGTAATGGAATGATTTTCAACGTTTAAACACCTTGATGAATCCAGAATTAAATTCTGGAAATCTAGTTCAAAATTTCCTATGTCATCTTTTTTTTATATAATAGCAAAGGAGAGACTTTATATGTTGATTTTTTTTCTGATTCACAAATGCTGGAATAATTTTATTTCATACATGATTTAGATAAAATCAGATAAAAATCTCCTTTCTTTGCATTTATAAACAGAAGAAAAGAATTTTCTTATTATCGACATTAAATTTATGAGATTATTAACTATAAAAATAGATATAATAATTGTGCATCTTATGTAGATTTGCACCTAATAGAATGATTTCTATATCTCATCATTTTGATAGAAATAAAGTGACATTCATGAAAATCAGATTCAAAATTTTCTTCAGTCATTCAATTTTCTATATTTTCCCCTAAAAACAGCAAAATAAAAATAAGTGAGTATTAACTTTTAAAGAATCACTAATGACAAAATAATTTATCATCTCTATGATGATTTGGGTGAAATCTAATTGTGACCAAAAGCAAAATTTCCAAATTCAAAAACTTTCTTTTCTCTTAGACAATAAGCATATAAAACTCAAAACTAGCAATGCTACAATTTGTGACCTTTCAAATGCTTTGATTAAAACGGGTGCAAAAGAGAAAAACTTTCCTCTGAAAAGCCTTCTGAATGCACCTCAACCCCAATCTGATACTTACTAAAGCACAGAAACCTTTTTGGGGGATAAAATCCTTAGATAGACTAAAAACAAAATATTCTATTCTAACTCACATCCCAGAAGGAGCAAGTACAGTGCTTGCTGTCAGTACTGATAAATTTTGAGTTTGATCTGACTTCATAGCATGAATTCTGTAGTATTGTCATTAGCAATTGCATTGACATGCTACAGCAGTCATTCCCAACTCGTAGAAGTCTGCGGACCACTAAGCTAGAAATTGAATTATGTGCGAACCACTCTCATCAACTTGAGGGGGGACCTTCCCGGGGGGGGGGGGTATAGAATATACCTCAGGCAAAAGGGATGCAGGATTAACATACTCAAATTCTAACATATCATATTCTAATTATAAAATAATTATGTTAAACTTTTAACAAATTTTAATTCAACACCTGATAGTCATCCGATATATTCAACCCATCTAGTTCAGCGAACATTGCTTTCAAAATCCCCATTTATTTGGCAACTTTTTATATGTTGCCCTGGACCACTCCAGAGGCTCTTGCAAACCATTGTGCTGCAGTGTCTACTTTACCCCCCCCCCTTTTTTTTATCAGTACAACCTTCAGGAGCCATATTTTTTCATCCTTCATCAAACATTTTATTCCTCCTACTAAGTACTAGCTGGTGCAAGAATGTGATTCTTCCATCTATAAACATGCATTCAGAAATGCAATTGCTTGTTTATCACAGAAACAATTTTGCAATTGCTTGAAACTTCTTTGTAAGTAGTTTTCACAGAAACTACTTACATCAGTGTTACAGAGGTAATATTCGGCAGAGATGTCAAATACTCTGGATAGTTTGGAGATGCCCCAGACTAATGAATAAAAATATGTAAATTCAGATAAAGGTGAAAAAAATGTAAATCACAAAAAAATATGAAAAATAGTATAAATTATCTTAAAAAATACTCAAAATATGAAACGTCAGTTTATTCTCAGGAAAAAAACTGTTAAACAAATTAGTTTAAATAGGGAAAGGAACTTACAGAACACAGAGAAAGAATTAATGTACAAAGTAATTTTTGAAGGTTATAAGATTACATGATAATCTCACTGAACTCATCAATATTGATAAAACTTGTTTGTTATTCCCCTAAACATAAAAACATGTAGAGCTGAAATTTTTCAAGCTACTTTATTTATTCAACTGTGAAACAGATCGAATGGACATTAATAAATAGATAACAAAAATACCTCTTTTGCATCTTTCCAGTTTACAGGAGTACAGTTGTCTTGCACAACCCAAGGATGAGTTTGGAGCTCATCAATAGATATTCTTCTTCCAGGATCTACTTGCAGCATCTGAGACAAGAGAACTTTGCTGCTGTTTGAGAGCCATGATGGACAAAAATATCTACCTTTCTGCCAAATTAATAAAATATATAAAATTAATCTCAGTATGCAATGCTAAATATAATAAGCAATACATATAATAAACATAAGACAAACTGTTTGCTTTTTGGATAACATTTTGGCTGGAAATTTTAAAAGAATTTTTTGTTTTAATCTTATTTGAAATCAAATAGGCAGATAAAAATTATGTAGATTAAATTTTTTTAACCTGTGCATCTA
Source organism: Dolomedes plantarius (assembly GCA_907164885.2). Lineage (NCBI taxonomy): Eukaryota > Metazoa > Arthropoda > Arachnida > Araneae > Dolomedidae > Dolomedes > Dolomedes plantarius. The sequence continues at coordinate 131,223,183 of OU015498.1, read as the reverse complement.
TGTGAATTGGAATCTTTTCTCATCCCTTAAAAATACAGTGATTGAGAATCTGAACCTTTTGATTGTTGCCTATGAATATGAAGCTTTCAACAAATATTTTTAAAATATTTATACAGAGGCTGTTCGCACATTTTTTAGACGATTTTGGTAAGCGGTAATAAAAAATCGTTTGCTGTAAAAGAAATAATTGCAATTGTACTATGTTTTTAAAAGTCAAAATTATGGTCTGCGGCTTGAAAGTTTTGTTTTTATTCAAAATGGCGTTTTTAACAAAGCAGTGGTTCGAAGGCTATATTTATGCTCTTTCCGAAGAGAAATATGCATACTCCGTTATCCAAAAACTATGTGAGAGTCATGGTTTTGTGATATCTAAAGCGTCGATAGGTAATATCGTCAACAAGAAAGGAAAAAAAACGTCAAATTGGAGCCTCAAGTGGGACAAAAATTCCAAACAAGTATCCAAGAAAAAAACGGACATCTTCGACTATTGCAAAGGTACGTTGTTTAATGTTAAAAGAAAATCCCCCTAGTGAAAGGACAGTTGCAAAATCATTAAAATGCTCGGTGTCCACTGTAAACAAAATGATAAACGTTGATTTAAATCTTAAGAAAGCGAAAAAATGCAATGTGCATCGTCTTCTTCCAAATCATATTGCTGAACGCAGGACACACTGCAGAATTCTATATGAGAAACACTTATCCAAAGAAAAATGGAAAACAATTGTCACAATAGATGAATCATGGGTGTATTTAAATGATTGCAACAAAAAAAGAGCCATTTATTATCATAAAAGGGGAGAAAAAAATTTATGTACATGGTTCAAAGAATCGAAAGAAAGTTTTTCTACGGGATTCATGATTGTTGCTGGTTTTTCTTATAATGGCAAGTTAAAAATAAAGAGAGTAGAAAAAAATGTCAAGATTAACTCCAAATACTATCAGGAACATATTTCATTGCCAATTTTTCTGAATGAAATATCATCGCTTTACCCACAGTGCCATCAATCTGTGAGACTCCATCAGGACAAAGCTAGCAGTCACACATCAATTCCACTGTAAATTTCCTAAAAGAAATGGAACAAAAAACTGGTATCAAGGTCATACCCTTCACTGATATCCCTACTAAATCTCCCGATGTATCACCTATGGATTTTTGTGCTTTCGGACTTTTAAAATCTGCATTATCCAAACGTCGTCCCAAAACCCTTGCAGGACTCTAGAAAGCTGTTCAGGAGGAATGGGATAGAATACCTCTTCTGACACTTCAAAAGGCATTATTATTCTGGAAATTGTGGTGTCGAAAGATAGTTCAGAATAAGGGATGTCAAATAGAACATTTAAAACACAAGAATTTTATGTAATTTAGTTTTGTGAATACAATATACATCGTCTAAAAAATGTGTGAACAGCCTCTGTATAACAATGCAAAGTAAAGGTTATCAAAATGCTAAAGCATAAGACTTGTCAATTGTAAGGCCCCCCATAAATTATTGAAATAACCCATGCCTTTCAAAAAGGTTGAGCATGGCTGCTTTATCTGATTGAAAGAAGTTAAGTTACTAGGCCAGCGGTTCTCAAACTGTGCACCCGGGCACACCCCAGAGTTTTTCCAGGTGCGCTCCGTAGTATTCCTAAAAAATCTATCCAGATATGAAAAGCAAATGTATACTAAGTTACTATATTATACCATTTCTTTACGAACACTCGGCTTGTTTTGTTGCGGCATTATTATGATAGTTATAAGTTACTTTTCTTGCAACTAGCTTCTGATCTGCAAATTTTTTTACACGTTTAAAACACGTAACAAATGTGGCTGGAACAGCCTATTAACACCAGCACTAGCTTTCATCACGTGGCAACTGGCAGTGTTGAATAACAGGCGTTAGTGAGTGGGCGTGTCGTGTCTTGTGAACTGCCATCAAGAGTAAATGTATTGTGCCTTTTACAACTTTCAGAATAACTATCGTTGATATAATTGTCTTTGTTAAAAATAATTCGCCCATAAAAATGGATGTTTCTTAACCAATTGCTTCTTACCAAGTCTCAGAACTGATCCCACAAAATATGAAAGCTCATACTTTGGGTGAGTCACTTATTTTGCCTGCTTGCCAAAAGATTGGCAGTACGATGTTAGGAAATGAAGCAGCTATGAAAATAAGCTAGGTACATCTGTCCAATGATACTGTCAATAGGTGTATTTTGGAAATGTCTTCTGATATTGAGAAAAATGTATGTGGTAATAAACTCCAGTGTTCTGATTTTGCACTGCAAGTTGACGAGTCAACCGACATTACCATTAAGGCACAACTCATAGCATTCATTCGTTTCATTAATGAAAGTCAAATAACAAATCAGTTTCTTTTTTGTAAAGAATTAAGCATGACTACAAAAGGTGAGGACATTTTTAACATCCGGAATAACTGCCTTGTTAAATGGCAGTTATCGTGGAAATCATGTGTAGGCATTTGCACAGATGGAGCTCCTATGATAGGCTGCAACAAGGGTCTCGTATCTTTTATAAAGGATCAAAACGAAAATGTTATTGTAACTCATTGCTTCCTTCATAGAGAGGCCTTGATGTCAAGAATATTAGGAGAGGATTTAAGACGTCTTAGATCAAGTTGTTAGAATGGTGAACTTTATTACAACAAGACCAGTTAAATCACGCCTATTTGAACAGATTTGCACCAAATTATAACATATTAGTCCTATTTTGTATACAGTGCGCCAGCAAGTATCTGTAGTATTGTAAGTGCGCTCAGACTGTATAAAGTTTGAGAACCACTGTACTAGGCCCTAGTTCTAAGTATAAAATGTCTTCGCAACTGTAAATAACTGCCAGTGTTGTAGCACATGTAATATAAATATAACAAACAAAAGTGGAAGTATATAAAACAATGTTTTAATGGGTCTTGATTTTTTAAATATCAAACAATAACACTTAGCAGAGTGTTAAATCTAATTACACACTGTTTGCAAAACAATAAAAGGTGTAAGACTTTCATCTAAGACTTTGTAGCCTATCAAGCACGATTTGCTGTTTTTTACCCTTTACTTCTATAATAATGGGTTAAAATTTATGTATATCCAAAAAAAAAATTTCAATACTTTTTTTTAATTATAGTTAAATTTTTTGATAACAACATTAGATATATATTTTACATAGTAAATTACAAGGGGATGCATGAATAATTAGATCAAAATTAACATATCATCCCTAAGTTCTCCCTGAATGTGCATTAATCTCCTAAAACTTTCTAGATAATGCAAAGTTTTCCTAAAGTATGTGAATCTAATCTTATACTTGTTTTTCTTTAGCTTTCATATAATCATTACAGATTTAGTTTGTTTCTAAATCTCTGTTGACGATTATATCTTAAGATTCTCATAGGAATAAAGGGAAGTAATCTGCAAAAGCATGATAGCTCTTTGCTTTCTGTAATATGGGGGGGGAGGGGAAATAAAAAAAATCAAGATTTCATAAATATCATACTGATAACTGATTGCATTTAATATTTATTTGCATTTTCCATTTATATGTTTTTATAAACAGACATCCAAACATATTTAGACAAAAGTTTAAAAAAACATTTTTGCTAATAATTTTTTTAAAACTCAAATTAATATTTTGCATTTTCTAAATTAAGTGTAAAAATTGATCAGGGAAAAAAAACATAATTGCTTGAATTTTAGTAAAATTATCAGACTTTTCTGTATTCTTAATTTATTACAAGCATTTTCATTTTTTTCTGGTCAATTTATTCTTTCTATATAATGCTAAAATTTCTTCCACTTCAAATTTTCACATACTTGGATATGATTGTGATATTTTTATTTAGTTATTTTTTTTTTAAATTTATCTATTTATTTTTATTAATTTCTTTCTTTTACTGAAGAGCATGAATGGGAAAACTTGTCACCACTGCAAGACACACAAATATAGAACAATATCATACTAATCAATCACTTGTATATCTGCCTCACTAACTCAATCATATCTCACACATTTATTTACAATGAAATTAATGATTTATATTTTATGAAATGAATTAATTCAAACTTACTTGAATTTTTCTGTATAACTTAGATATATTTTCATCATCAAAGGGAAGAAAACCACATAACAAAGCATACAGCAAAACTCCCATACTCCATATATCAACCTAAAAATGAATGGAAACAAATATATTTTGATTAATACAACCAATATCTTTAATGTTTGATGGTATATAATGCTTAAGATAGAATTTTCAATATAATGCAGAAAATTCAATAAATTCTAAAAAGTGTATGAAAAAAAAGTTCCTTAAAAAATACACAAACCTTGTTGCCATTATAATCAGAACCATCAATAAGCTCAGGAGCAGCATAAGCTGGACTTCCACAACAAGTGTTGAGTGGTTGTTGCATTCCACTCTATGAAAATATACATATATATTTAAAATAAAAATATGATAAAAAGATTCAATAAATAAAATAAAATTCAACAAAATAAAATTAGTGTACAGGTAGCCTTGTGCTTAGGTTTTGTCCTTGATATGAGCTCCTCAGCGAGGTATAACTGATGAGTACCGTGGGGAAAAAGAAATTACTGTAGATATCTCTAAAAGGAATATTGTAGAATCTCTTTAAATTTTTACTAGTGACTGACAAAGTGTAGTCATTTAGCCCACTTTGGAAAGAACCATTGTCTATGAAACTATAGTGCAAAATTAAGAGTGCAAGATGGGAAAATACATAAAGCCTGCCAAATGGGTGGTGCTTAAAGCAAGGCCTTATATATTTTGTCAAATGAATAATTAGTCATTAAACGTGACATTGTTGATTAGCAAACAGGATAAAATGTTTCATACAGTCATTTATCATCAACCCTTTGTCACCATTTTCAGCTTCATTTATTCATACTGTAGCTACTAGTAACAATATACAAGTGAAGGAAACATTTTTTCTTGTATGCTCATCAGCAATGTTTGCCAATGTGACTAATAATTCATTAGTCAAATGCATTAACTGCATGTGTATGACAAAGTTGTGGATTGTTCAGAAAATATTAAGTCGTAGTACAGTATCCTCATAAGTCAACAGGGTTTAAAAAAGAAAGATAAAGAAAATACTTCATATTCAATGTAAGAATATTTAAATGCAGCTTTCAAGACACACACTATTTCTAAAAGTTTAGAATGGTTTGTCATAAAAAAGAAAATGCTAAATCGTAGCAAAAGTAAAATGAGAAATAAGGCAAAAATTGTCTAGTGAACTCTTTCAATGAAAAAATATTAAAACATTTTTTACATAAATATACCTCAAAAATTTAAATTTTTGAATAAATGCAATCTAAACAGCTTCATAGGAAAAATAGCCCATGATTCAGTGACATAATGTACAATAATTATATACTAATGTAATTTCAAATTAATAATCATTTTTAATGAAGAAAGTATATATTCATTTAATCTATTTAATGATACACTAATATATGAATCTTTCAAACTTATTTAAGTACACTTAAGGAATGCGATATATTTCAACAGAACAAGTGATAGACAGTTAATGTGAACAGAGTGAAAATCTAAAATAGATTAAAAATACCACTCCTTAATCTCCAGAATTTTACACAGACAGATTCCACAAAAACAGAAAAAACAAGTGCAATTAGCCATTGACCATATAAAGAAATAAAACAAAATTCATTTTTACAAGAAAACTGAAACAAAAGAAAAGGTAACATCTTATTTTTAAAAAGACAAAAAAATTATATATACCTCAGGCTTAGCACAGAGTCCAAAATCTATTAATTTTAAATGCTGATCATTACCTAAAAGTAGATTTTCCTGAAATGTAAAAACATTTTTGAATAACACAGTTTGCAATTGAATAACACATTTTACATTTATTTTGGTTTTGAAAAACAATGTTGTTGTAATACTTTTGATAAAAACAATACGATTCTGCAAAATTTCAGAGACCTAATGAATATGATATATTCAATATTTGACTATCATAAATCAGCAAAATATCACCTAAACAAAAACTTATGAAATGCTTTTTAGCTTGATGATGAAAGTAGGATTCCTTTCACCTTAGTCAAATCATATGACTAAGTGACATAAGTGCATTAATACAATATAAAAACTTTTACATTGATGCAATGGGCCATGGCGGCCTTGTGGTACAGCACGCAGGTTTTCGATGCTGAGGGTGCTCAGATCGAATCCTGGCGAAGCACCACTAAAATGCCTCCGTTTGTGTCGTCCCTTCATAGGGGGCAATGCTGGTCTGCCTATATGGCGCCCCCATAATAAAATGGCCAGCAAAACTGCGGTGAATTATAGGCGAATATCTTCGCAACAAGTGTGCTTCTGCATTGGGGAAAAAAAAAAAAAATTTATGCAATGTGTCAAGTAAAAGTTATAGCATAAATTTCAAACCATCAGTGTTCTCTTTCACCTGTAACTATGCAACTACTAAAATTTGATTTTTTACAATTCAGTATTTGAATTAGTAATTGAGATCCTTTATTAGCATTTCACTTTTTACCTATGTTTACTAGCATTAAATTTATAATTTTAAATAGGAACTACTTTGGATATATATAAAGGAATTTAAGTGATATAAAAATATAACAGATAAATAAATTATCAAAAATAACTTTCAAAAGATTTTTTTAATTAAAAAAAACTTACAGGTTTTAAATCTCTATGAGCATATCCTTTCTTGTGAATATAGGCAACAGCTGATATAATTTGACGGAAAAAAATTCGTGCTTCTTTTTCAAATAATCTATCTTTTTCGATTATGTAATCAAAAAGTTCACCTCCTGGACAATGCTGCAAAATATAAAAAAATGTTGCTCAATTCTGAGTTCTAAATAAACATCTTAAATTCACACATCAAGATTTGAAAAGATAAGACTAAAATCATACACAAGCCATTCATGAGACAGCACAGACAATGATTTCCTTTCAGTACATTTCTAGCAGCTGCTAAATAAAATGATTTTTGGAAAGAAAAAAACTAAATCAAATATTTAATTAAGTTGCAGTAAACTCCAACCATCATCAATTGCCAAACATCATTTTCCTTCTACTCAGGAGTAGTAACTAAACTTTCCCTTGAGAAAATACATCTCAAATACAGAAAGGAATATTTTCAGCTAAATCGTAATAAAAATTATGTTTCTCTGAAAAAAATATTAAAAGTTCTACTTTTTTCATTATTCTACCATAATATAAATCTATAAAAGATTAGAACATACATGCACATATAAATAAGTAAGACTCCTATTTCAATAATGTCAGTATTGAAATTCAAAGGCTTTTTTAGGATTTAAAAGTATGAAATATGGAACTCATATCAACATTCTTTACATGTATATGATCATTTAATTCTATTTCATAGATTTTAAAAACATTACTTTTAGTACCAACATTTTTTAATTTTGTCAGTTTAAAAATTATAATTTTCCTTACCTCTAATACTAGGAAAAATTTATGTGGAGTTTCAATAACTTGATAAAGCTTACAAATATTTGGATGATTTAGTTCTTTCAGAGCTTCTATTTCTAATTTTACTCTTGGTAAATCATCCTAGGAAAAAAAAAAATAAGGAGCAAAAGAAAATTATTAGTTACTGATTTATACAGTGGAATCTCGATCTATCGTTTTTCACGGGACCGACTGAACTGAATGATAAAAGTGGGAAAACAATAGATCCGGGAACATAACAAAGCAATATGATTGTCAGGACTGGGTAAAATAAACAACACTTACGGGAAAATGATGATTCGGAAAACGATTGATCGAGATTCCACTGTATATACATATCTATATATATATATATATATACAATAATTATTATTAAAAGATATAATGTAAATGAAAGTAATGATTACCCCTAAAGCTGCTTTATCCATGATTTTAATTGCAACTCTTTCCCCAGAGAGTACATGTGTTGCAAGCTTTACTTTAGCAAAACCACCTATGAGACAGATAAAAGCAACCACATCATTATCACTACACTCAACAAATATATCATTCTTAAAACAAAGCTTTTTACATAATTATTTTTAAAGCTCATCTATATATTTTAATACACCTCCCTATATAAGAAAAAAAAAATAGTGAGCCTAAGTGAAGCTATAGGGCAAACAATATTCCCTATAAGCTATGCACCTGCACAGACACACACAAACATAAATGTCCTGTGCAAATGTAGGATATGCATTTTATGTTTTATTTATTTGGACAATATTCATTTTTTTTTTTTTTAAACCACCATCTATATATAATTGAATTATTTGAAATAGATAAATCAAAATGAGACTATTCTTTTAAATCCTTTGTATCGGTTTAAAACATGCATAATACATTCTGGAAATCTTACTATAGCTAACCAAGAAATACTGTTTCTGAAATGGCTAACATGCTAAAATAAAATGCTCCTGTAACTCTTCACAATCAGGCTTACTATGACCCAAATTTTTTCAAAGCTGATTAAAGATTTTAACATATGGATAATACATTTAAATATAAATAAAAAAAAATTTTCTACATTTTTCAAAACCATCTCCTAATAGTACATTATGTTCATCTGCCAACTAACTTAGAACATGTTGGACCAACCATTATAGTTATATTAAAACACTATAAAGCTCTTATTTATATCTCATATCCCAGTTAATTTGACTCTACCACTGAAACCTCAAGAATGAGGATCTTTTATATTTTAGTATCATTACTATATTTTCTAACTCATGCAGACTTTGACTTATGACCATAATTTAAGAATTGTTAGGAGTATAACATGAGAAAAAACTTAAGTGAGACCTCTGAAAAAGCTATTACCTGTTCCTAGAGTTTGATGAATCGTATATTGGCCTTCTAAAACAGAGTAGCTGCATGATTTAGAAGGCATATTTTCAGAATCTGCAAAGAATAAAACGTTTATCAAACAAGAAGTATAACAAGGTACATAGAATTTTTTTTAAACTTATATTGACAAGGTCATAATAATCACGTCTTTAATATTTTTAATATTCTATCTCTCCTTTTTACATTCTCAAAAAATAACAGTGAAAGCAATAATGAAATTATGATCATAAATATAAAACGTTAGTTATATCTATTAATAATTATATTCTTATATGACAATCCAATGTAAATACAAGAAAATACATTAAAGCAGTAACAAGAAGAGAAATATAACTTAATATGACATGTATTTTAAGCAAATTAATTCTGTAATAATATACCAAGAAAAAAAACCGTACAGTAATTTAACAAGATTAAGGTGTGTCCCAAACTTCCATAAATACGCAGATTAAAAAAATAAAACAAAAAAATGATAATGATATAAACAAACTGGATTGTAGAAAAGTACACCAGAACACAAATATGAAAACAGAAATAACGTCAAAGAAAGAAAAGGATTCAAAGTACAAAAAATAGATCAAAAGACAAGGATGTGTCGGTCAATAATTCCCCATACATACAATATAAAACCTTTTCTCTATAACATTTGATGATTATAATGTTAAATATATGGAGTTCATCTAATGCAGATAGAAAGTGAGTAAAAAAAATAAGCACAGAGCAATATCTCCAAAACAGAGGCTTTACCCCTACGTAAACAAGTATATTTGAAACAACCGCTAAAACCAAGTTGAGATGTCTTTTAAACCATCTGCATCACGGAAAAGGAAAAAAAAATGGAGGAGCTACAGTGTTTTCAGGAGGTTGTAAAAAAATGTGAGGGGCAGGATTGGTTAAGTTGGCATTGGCATGAGAAATTATAGAGGCGAAATCGCTTCTGATCTCGGTCGGGTGCAGACGTGTTATTTCAGTGCTCTATCCGTGTAACCATGTTCTAGCTCTTAGGCCTAGCTTGTGTATTTTTGAGTTTCCTATCTCAGTACTTGTGACCATACGGGGCTTTTGGCCTGCGTAATTGTAACAGTGCTGACATAGTGACAGCCAATTCAGTTTTCTCATAGCAGTATGGCAGACCCTGAAGTTTCTACTTCAAATATGGACTGGGCAACAGTGTTTGAAGAATCTGCCCCGTGGTTTCATATCATATTTACATGAAATGAAGCTGTTAGGTTCAAAAGATTGGCAGCAATGCAGGCGCGCGGTGTATTGTTATTTTTTATTTTAAAACTTTAAACTTGGCATCACTCTCGCTTGTTCGTTAGTTGCGTTTTGTAAATGATGGAATAAAAGTGGATTTTTTGTTAGAAATGGCGTTATTATTTGTAGAAACTACTTTCTGTGGAGCCTGGGGCTCAGAAGTAGGTGAAATACTCTAGAGATAACGTTTCTTTTAAAAATCAACTTTACTATTTTTTCCTTCATAACGTTAAACTCAAGTATATATTTTAGCAAAGATTTCGGTGAAATCTTGGTTTGCTTTAATATTTGGCGTCCGCGACAGGACTGTTAAGTCTAAATTTTCAAGATGTTTTTATCTGTGAAATCCTATAAGAAAGAAGATTTAAAATTCGTTGCTGAAAAAATTAGCGAAAATGTGCCGCCAACGGCAAGAATCTCCGAGTTGAAAGAAATAATTTTAAATAGTAGCGAGTACAAAAGTGATCCAGACTTTGTTAAAGGAGTTTTGGAAAATACTGTAGCGGAAAGAATCAAAACTCAAGAACAGGAATTGGAGTTAATAAAGCTAAATAAGAAGCAAGAACATGAATTGGAATTAGAAAAGGTAAAACTGAATAATCAATTGGAGTTGGCTAGAATTCAAGCACAAACTCAAAATGCAAGTGTGGTTTATCAGCAAATTCCAGAAACTAGTAACTCAAAGAAAAAGTTCACTTTGCCTAAATTACAATTCAGACAGTTTGGCGATGATTTGAAAGACTGGCTTCCTTTCTGGAGCCAGTTTGAACATATTGACAAAGATGATGATATTGCTCCTGAAAATAAATTTCAATACTTAGTGCAAGCCACTGTCATCGGTTCCAGAGCAAGAGAGCCAAATATTATTGAACTCATTCCGGACATTCTGGTACGATTCAGGGAAAAGAAATTTGGCGTCACCGCAGATATTAGAAAAGCCTTTTTGCAGATAAGCGTTTCTAAAGAGGATAGAAACTACCTAAGTTTTCTTTGGTGGAAGAATTTAGAAGAAAAGTAACTTAGAGTATTTCGCCATGCAAGAGTTGTTTTTGGAATTAAGAGCAGCCCTTTTCTACTCGCTTCAGTGATAGAATACCATATTGAAGTTTGCAAAGGTTTTGACTGTGAATTTAGGAAGATACTACAACAAAGTTTCTATGTTGACAATGTTCTAGCTAGTTTTGACAGTTACAAGAATCTAAGAAATTTTATTTCTAAATCCAGTCAATTAATGTCACAAGGAGGCTTTTATCTGAGAGACTGGGAATACACAGGAGGATGCAAAGCTGAAAAAGATTGGGAAACCCCTACGTTAGGCTTGAAATCGAATCGTCAGCTGGATTCTCTGAAAGTTAATATGAACTGGATGAATGAATTAAGCCTTGAGAAAATAACAAAGCGAGTTATACTATCAGTGGCTCATAAAGTGTTTGATCCCATTGGATATACCACCCCAGTTATGCTTTACCCCAAGTTAATGTTGCAAAAGGCTTGGAAGATGGATATAGGTTGGGATATGGAAATCACTGGTAATGTGAGAAAAGAGTTCTTACAGTGGTTTAAGGAACTAAAGAACCTCGAAGAAATCAATATCTCTAGATGGATACATGTTACAGAAGAAAATTTGAAACATTGTACAATTCACACCTTTTGCGATGCCAGAAAAGATGCATATGCTGCTGTAGTATATTTGAGATTAGAAGAAGAAGGTTCTGTTAGACTGTCTCTTCTAGCTGCTAAATCCAGAGTAGCTCCCCTAAGAGGTGGTACAATACCATGTATGGAACTTTTAGCAACGTTGGTGGGAGCAAGATTAACAAATTCCGTAGTGGAAGCATTGAACTGGAAAGAAGTAAAATGTTTCTACTGGAGCGATTCAACTACTGTACTAGCATGGATACATCGAGAAGAAAATTGGTCAATATTTGTCCGAAATAGAATACAAGAGATAAGAAAACTGACTTCTCCTTTATCATGGAATCACGTATCTAGTGAATTGAATCCCGCAGACTTACTATCAAGAGGCTGTACAGCAACACAACTTGTGTCACTTAGATGGTGGGAGGGTCCACAATGGTTGACTGAACCTCCTGAATTTTGGCATCATGGAGACATTTTAAGTGAAGACATTAATGAAGAAGAGATACTAAAGGAAAAGTTAAAATCGACAAAATCGATGACTAACACTGAAAATATTATTCAATGCGATAGGATATACTCTTATTTCTCCAAATACCAACAATTAGTACGTTTAGTAGGTTGGATTTTAAGATTCAGAAATAATTGTTTGTGTAGAAAAGAAAAAAGGACTCAAGGAGACCTCACTTTTTCAGAATTTCAAAAAGCAGAGTTGAAATTAGTGAAGATAATTCAGCAAGAATCTTTCGATGGAGAAGAGGACAAAAGATTTAAGGGTTTGGCTATTTTTGTAGATGGAGATAAAATCTTACGAGTAAAGACGCAAATCATAAATCGAAGAGATGAAGAAGATTTTCGAAAACCAATGCTTTTACCCTCAAATCATGAAGTTGTACTGAAGCTAATTGACCATTATCATAAGAACAATTTACATTGTGGTCTACAAATTTTACAAAATTTGTTACGAGAAAAAATTTTGGATCTTAAACGGGAGGAAAGTCATACGGAAAATCATTTCAAAGTGTGTCACTTGTAAACGATTCACTTCAAAGAAACTAGAAGTTGATTCTGGACCTTTACCAGAGAATCGAGTTCGAGATGCTGCTGTTTTCCAGATCACAGGATTGGATGCAGCCGGGCCATTATTCCTTAGAGGAGATCAGAAAGCTTGGGTACTGCTCTTCACCTGTGCCATTTACAGAGCAGTACATCTGGAACTTGTCACCAGTTTATCTACTGAAGCATTTTTGTTGGCGTTTCGTAGATTTGTCGCCAGACGGGGAAGATGCTCAACTATTTATTGCTACAATGGCACCAATTTTATTGGTGCTGCCAACCTACTCCATGGTTTAGATTGGAATAAAATTGTTAAGTATGGTGCTATCAACGCTATTGATTGGAAATTTAATCCACCAACAGCCTCATGGTGAGGAGGTTGGTGGGAACGATTGATTCGAATAATGAAGGACCTCTTAAAAAGGGTCTTAGGTCGAGCACAGTTACTTTATGAAGAAATGGTGACCATTTTATGTGACTGTGAAGCATTGATGAATTCTCGACCTCTCACCTACCAGTCTGAAAAGGAACAGTTAGTCCCTATATCTCCTTCGTCATTCCTGCAAGACATCAAGGAATGGAGTACACCAGATATTGATGCTGTTGATCATCAGAGTATGAACAGAAGACTAAAGTACAGAGAAAATCTACAAAAAGACTTGCGAAACCGATTCAGAAGTGAATACTTGGGACTTCTCGTACAAAGAACAAAACGTAAAGATATTCGTAAGATCGCGGTTGGAGATATTGTACTAATTGGAGCAGACAATCTCAAAAGAATCAACTGGCCACTAGGTCGAATAACGGATCTTATACCTGGGAAGGATGGATGTGTTCGACTTGTTAAAGTACAAACTTCGCATTCGAAGTTACTCCGTCCAATTCAACGTGTATACCCTTTAGAGATTTCTTCTGCTTGTGAGTTTCCAACCCCATTTAAAGAAAATTACCCTATTGTAAAAAATGGAAATGAAAGTATTTCCACCTCTAAAAGGAAGATATCTAGATCAAGAAGAGAGATAAAAATTCCGGAGAAATTAGATCTGTAAAAAAAAAAAAATTGACTTTGGGATTATTTATTTATTTACTCTTATTTTTGTTTCTTTATATTCTGCATTATTTATGTGTATGCCATTTATTCTTGGCTATGTATTTTGTGTAACGTTTTGATCATAATGCATAATCAAAAGGTGGGAGAATGTTAGGTTCAAAAGATTGGCAGCAATGCAGGCGCGCGGTGTATTGTTATTTTTTATTTTAAAACTTTGAACTTGGCATCACTCTCGCTTGTTCGTTAGTTGCGTTTTGTAAATGATGGAATAAAAGTGGATTTTTTGTTAGAAATGGCGTTATTATTTGTAAAACTACTTTCTGTGGAGTCTGGGGCTCAGAAGTAGGTGAAATACTCTAGAGATAACGTTTCTTTTAAAAATCAACTTTACTATTTTTTCCTTCATAACGTTAAACTCAAGTATATATTTTAGCAAAGATTTCGGTGAAATCTTGGTTTGCTTTAATAGAAGCAGATACTCGCCAAGATAGGAGGCATCAAGGCCTTGGAACCATACGGACCAGTTATTAACAGACTTCTAGGGATGGTGCTCGAAGTAACGAACTAGGATGACCCAAGCGAAACAAGAAGGCATATCTATAAGAACAAGGTAACCATAAAAAAAGGTCTAAATGAACTTCCTGGGCCAAACCCTCTAGTGCAGATTTTTAGAGAGTAAACAGCGGGGAACCATGATTGCAGTGGCGTAGCGAAGGGGGGGGGGGCAAGGGAGTCTATAATGCCCCGGGCGCCACTCGCAGAGGGGTGCCAAACGGTCCTCAACGAATTCTATATATTATATTACTATATGTTTTTTTGGGGGGAGGGGGGCTCCAAAAAGGTATCGTGCCCCGGGCGCCAGTTATGCTCGCTACGCCCCTGCATGATTGAACAGAAAGTAAAAAGAGAAAGGGTTGATCATGGTGTTGAGAATCTTACTAAATCCACGAATTCGCTAGGTCTTAGCAGATTTTTACCTGTTAGAACTAAAAATGTTAGAAAACATAATGATAGCGGTGATTCTGAAAATGGCGAGAATGATGATAGTATTAATTTTAAAAATGCTCCTAAAACCAAGAAAATGGAAAAGAAATCAGTTGTTCAGGAAACGAAGGAGGACGCCCTTGAATTAAATAATAGATTTGTTCAGCTTAGCTTGATTTAGGACCTGTTGGGACAGAATAATTCTGATTCCTGCCAATAGATGGCTGCACTAGTAAAGTGATAAAATGATAATTAACCAGTTAACAGTTACTGATTTTAATAAATGTAAAAAGAAATATAATTAATGAAATATAAAGAATTTTAAATTGTCACAGTAAATTAAATAATTATTATCAGTTTTTAAGATAGTTTTCATAATTTTAAGTTAGCGTTTAGTATTTTTATTTAGCATTTAGTATTTTGATATTGTTGTATGAAATGAAGTGATATGATTTTGACTGTTAACCGAACTGTACATTGTGTTGTTATAAAAATCCAGCATGCACTGACTAGTGTGCGATATGTGTATACCTCGTGCTTAACAAGTGTGTTGAAATAAACGGCTGGATGTTGGAAAAGAATTCTTGAGTTTTTCCTTAACGTTATCATCACGCAACCTAACAGTTTAAATAATTAACGGGCAAGTGGGCACGAATAGACCTTTACGGTCAACTTTTGCTACACGAGGGCTAGTTAGACCAGGACCTACTGCTTAAAGCATATTCCGAACGGCTAAAAACGTCCATGCCAAGAGTGGGATTCGAGCCCACAGACTTTGGTACCGAATGCCAACGCTCTAGCCATTCGGCTCAGCTTAGAGACGAAGGCGAGGGAATTGATGAAAATCTCGAGGATACCGAGGGAGATAATCCTAGTGATAACTTAAACTCAAATTCGCTTAATTCAAAGCAGGTTAAAACTGATCCGTTTCGGATCTTAAAAAGTCAGGACTCTATTTGGAAGGAAATTGTTGAAATTATTCATTATTTGTTTGGCTGTAACTACCCCTTCAAGATACAGGAAAATGCATCAAAATATTTCCCAAAACCATCGAACAATTTAGAACTAATCAAAATTCTCTAAATGAAAACAACATCAAATTCTTTACGATCAATCTGAGAGGTGTTAGACCGCTCAAAATTGTCATCAAAGGAGTCCCATCGGTTATTCCCATTGAAGAGGTCAGGGATAAACTAATTAATCTAGGCTTTTCCGTGCAAAGAGTTTCTCAGCTTAAAAGATTTAGAGACAAAAGGAAGTTACCTATCTTTCTCTGTAATTTGCACCACAACGAAAAAATCAAAACTATCTATGAAATGACTATTTTTCTTGGATTTCTTGTATAAATTGAAAGTTATAAATTTAAATGCGGTGTGAAACAGTGCTATAATTGCCAAAATTTCCACCACAGTAGTGACACTTGTATTATGGATGCCAAATGTTTTAAGTGCGCAGGTAGCCACCATACCAGAAATTGCGAGATGTCAAAGACTGAAAAAGCGATGCAATGATGCGCCTTTAATTTGGATAAAAGTTATCTGAAATATTGTAGAAGAAATATGTAAAGGCGGCAGCATTACATTTTGGAGAAGTGTACCGGCATAAGAGACTTTTAATTAAAGAATAAGACGGTGTCTTTTATGTTTGGGCAAGAGAGAAGGGGGACGAAAGCGGTTTGTCGGTGGTTTCCGATGCCAGACAAGATAGCGGGGTTGGAGCCAGAAGTGACATTAAACTACAAAACCTTTTGTGAACAAATTTATGAGTCAATGAGGGGGAATCTACGGCAAGACACGTGGAGTGGACTTTGGGTGGTCTTGAGTGACGAAATTGAGAGGCGCACCCATTTGGGGAGAGATATCCAATCGAAGATTTTGAGTTTTGGATAGACGAATAAAAAAAAACATTTCAGAACGTGGAATGGCTAGAGGTTTTATGAGAAGGCGGGATTAATTTTAGACAAAGAGAATGAAAGGAAATATATACATGGTTCTGAGAGAAAAAAAGAGATGATGAAGTTTTTGACGGGGAAGCTGTAGAGTCCCCGCACCCCGGTGTGGTTTATCGTAGCATCTTAGATTGATATTTCGTCGGGGAAGCTGTAAGGTCCCCGCACCCTTGTGTTTGGTTTTCGAAGCTTGTTTTGACGAGTGAAGCTGTTAGTCACTCGTACAGATTAAATACGTAGAGAAAAATAGACAGTTTGTCGAGTGGAGCCGCATCTAAAGTTACGCAGAGACGTTTAGAGAGTTCGTCGAGTGGAACCCGCATATGAGTGAAGTAAAGACACCATCATAAGTTCGTAAAGTGGAGACCGCACCTGAGAATAGGAGAAAGAGCCTGATTGAATAATCGAGTAGAGACGGATTAAATATTCCGCCAGACGTCGATAAGTAGTCCTCATCATAAAACCAGACGTGACCGCTCCATGCCAAGGAAGGTTTTCGACCCCCGGACCCCAGCGCAGAAATCGAACGTCAACAGTTGTCAGAGATCAGCAAATTGAGTGAGTGCTTGTCATTATTTGATTTGTTCAGTTCCCACGGTTTCGAGTTCGTTTTGGTGTGTTAGAGGAATAGGATAAGTTTTGGATTCTTTCGGTTAGGTGTCGTGTTGCCTGTCTTCAATTATTTATTTTTTTTTGGGCCAGATTCGTAAATTATTTGGGCTAGTACAAATTATTATAAGTAATAGGTATTTGGGTGAGTTGTGTTTTTTATTTATTTTCTTGAATACAACCCAAAGCTCTAGACAGATTTGTAACCGAACAGGTCAAATAAACTTTGCTTCTAAAACCTTCCTTTAGATCAACTACAAAAAACAAAGATGACTGACTCCAATGTAACAAAATAAAATTGATTTATTTACAACCTTATCTATTTACAATTTAACTCAAAAACCGAATCACCAAATCTTCGCACACAGTTTACACATTTTACTAATCTTTTAGCAGTTTCTCCTCGATTCATATCGAATGACATGTATTTAATTAAATCTACACCTTTTGGATTCAGGGAGCATAAATTTATTTATTTTACCTACGGCAAAGAACTACTCTCTTTCAAAATCTATATTTTAAAAAACAAACAAACATTGATCCCGCACTCAATCATTCAAATTTTCGATGTTGGGTCTGAACAAGACAAAATGATTAACACTCACTCAATTGGATGCTAACCGCACTGGAACACGGGTGTCGATGCTACCATCGGGCATGGGGTCTCCTTTCTTCTTTCTCGGGTAGCAGGCATTCAACATCTTTCGGCTGTCGTGGGACTTCTTGGCTCTGTCGTGGGCCTTCTGAGCTCTGTCCTGGACATCTGTCGTGGGCACTTATCGTACGTTTCTTCCGCGCTTTTCAAAAGATGGGGGTAGTTGTCAGGCACTTGATGTCCTCAAGCTCTCTTAATCGAAAACTTTTCTAATCTCCGGGACGACTCAATAGGAACTCCAATGTGAAGGCGCAATTCTCTCCACCTCTACTCTCAATTATTTATTGGTGAAGGAAGCAACCAGATTCTCATCATCAGCAAAACAAACTCTCGTATTATGATCATGAGGTTATGATACCGGGACACATCAACCGTATCTCTGCTCCACTATACGACATATTTCTTCGGGAAACTTCCGGGCAAGCTCAACTATTCCTCGACAGTTAAAATAATAACACTTCATCACCTGCGATGCTAAGCACCGGGTAAAGGGAAACCCGGGCCGCATGCATAAGTGAATCCTCGAAAAAAACTCTAAGTCTTCTATTTATTTATTTTTTTATAACAATGCCCACGCATTCTCGTGACTCCTAATCCTTTCAGGAAAGCTTTCAAAAATCCACCACTTAGCCTCCATTTTCATTTCTTGGATTGGATAATCCCATAACTCATGCACTCCTTCCTTGCGTCATACAACAGACCACCCAAAATCCAGTCCACGTGTTTTGCGGTCTACAGGCCCAATAAATTCTTTACAATAGGGTATTTTACTTTAATGTCAAACCCTGGTGCCATCTCTTTATCTGCGTCTGGAATCACCTACCCCCTATCGCGCACCGCCGCTTTTAAATTGGCTAAGACGTAAAAGGCGACTGTTCCGTCCTCTAATCAAAGACGGCTTCCTAGCATTCTAACTGAAATGTGATGAAAACAGCCTTCGATCACTTTATCTCTCTAAAAATTTTAATTTTTCTTTAAAATCGAAAGCGCTTCATCACATACGCTCCCTCCTCCGAAAAAAATCTAACCAACACCAAACACGTAAAAATATGCTCCCTTCCTCGAAAAGTTTACAAAATTCTCATGTACTACTTATATAATTCATGACACTCAATAAAACATAATCACATCAATTACAAAACTTCTTACCATCCATGTCTGAAAAAAAAAACTTGTTCACATCATAAGTCCTCATAAACTATTTAGAAACACTAAAACAAAACATCAAAACACTTACCCCTGACACCATTGACCTTCTTTGATCATGTGATCTATACCTTTAATTTAGGTAAGAGAAGACCACCAACCTATGTACTTATTAGAGTTCTGAATTCAAAAGTTCATTCTTTTAATCAAATGTTCTGAGTGAAAACATCGAAGATCTATATGAACCATGTCGACATAACTAATCATCATACAAAATCATAATTTGCAGAGTTCAGACCCAAAACACTATCACAAAGCATAAATTCTTCATCTCTCTATATATCATTTTTCACGCAATTAAACTCTATTCTAACACTATTCCTCATTATTCACAAAATTTACTTATAAACAAAAATAATTAACACATTAATTTCCATACTTTATCTTGTATTTGCCACATTCACAACAAAATACCAAGCATATAAAATTTTGTTACATTTTCAACACACTTCTCACAATATTTTTGTACTTTTCCAAAACAAATTCATTAACTTAAATTCATATTTATGTATAAATGGAGTATTCACAAATGACTTTCCTATCCCTCCTTCCTAAATCACACTTTTATTTTCTAAAAATCATAATCCAAACCCATTTTCCCCATTGTTGTAAAAGAAACGAAAATAAGGACGCGCAAAAGAAAAAACACCTTCAAACCACTTGCGTCCCTCAACTGCGAAAACAAAACTAAACATTGCTTTCTCCTCTTTTTAAAAAATACGCGAAAACTCGAAGTCACTCAATTCACAAAATCCTACCACATGCTAGATTCGCGAGCCACACCAACTTATTTTCTTTCGCATTTTCCCTCGTTACCCTAGCAACACCTGAAACATCGGAAACAACCCTCTCTCGTACAAGAAACCTGTTCTCAGACCAGAAATTCGTTCAACTCAGTCTGGTTTTGACCCCTGGGACTCGATTTTTCGATACTCTCTGTCCCTTAAAGTAATTTGCGACTAAAAAAAAACTTTCCTCCTTTTGCACAATAGAGCCCATAAATCTCAACCAAAAAATACCTGATAACAGTAAACCCCAAAACTATTCTCAATTTCCAACCATCTACAACTTTATAACCACCACGACTTATATTTAATTTATTTTATCTCTTGTGCTGCCTATATATTTATCTCTATTTTATTTTAATTAGTCACTAACTTAACTCGTGCACCCCAGCATTTTAGATAAACGAAATTAATTTATCTTTTCACTGTCGAATAAATCAGTTTTTTGTTCATCCTGTAAAAAGTGGGAAATGTGAGTTACGTGGTTTGTAAATTAAGACAACGATATGCCAAATTTTTCAAATATTTGTCCTTTCAACTTATCGATGGTCATGGAAAGCTCGGGCAATATTAGCACCCACAGACGAAAAATCTATTAAAAACTCCTATCTGGTTATTTGCCTCATTTAATTTCACAGCTGGGTCATATTTTGATTGTTTATAATCGAATATCTCAATTATTAGAACTGTGAAACAAATTAAAAACTACTAGGAATTTTGCAACGCGTTCGCAAAAGTTTCTAAATTGCAAGGCAAGCTGTAAGAAGATTTTGTTGAACAATTTTAAGCTCTATAAATAGCATTAAATGTTAAAAAAGAAGAATCAGGATTTGCCTCCTGTGAACAATTTGGATTTTAAAAAATTATTATTTTATATTTTAATACAAAAAAAGAAGAAAAAAATCGAATTTTTATATCAAGATACAAATCACCAATACTACTGAAATCTTTCCATGTTCTTCCACTACGGTTATCAAACCAAGAGATAATATATAATAGTAATTGATATGATCACGTCATGGCGTAATTAAAATCTACATGTCATTTGGGTGTAAACTTCATTTTGTTCCAAAAAAGAAAGCAGTTAGAGGTATAGGAATGCTCAAATCATTATACAAAATATCACTAATACCATAATACCTGTACTTTAATTTTCGAATCATTTTAGTGTCGGTGCACACTTACGGCAAAAGTACTCGGGATGCTGCGTTATTTTCAATCCGATAAGAAGAAATGCCGAGCAACTGCTGTTGGGATTCACACGTGCCGCCGGCGTCTATCTACCGCCTGCGCCACTCCCAGTCGCCGCAGGTTCCTGTGGAACACTCGGCACATTCCTGTAACCCGATAGCTGGTAGTACTCATTCGTCTACAGGGGAGTGCACATCTGCCGCAGCGTTTTATCTCCTATCGAGCTTGTGAAGTCTCTTTACACGATGTCTGATGAAAATGCGGAAGTCGAACTTTTCATCGACGAAGTAAAATCTCGCCCGATAGTTTGGGATGTTAGTCATGAGGACTATAAAGACCGAATAAAGAAACAGTCTGCTTAGGAAATTATTTGTGAAACTGTGATGTAGGTAAAATACACTTAATAATTAAGATTATAGGATATAATTAATAAATAACGCGCGTAGTAATGTCTGTCTTGAAATATATTTGCATTGTTAAAACTCTGTAAACTATGACTCGGGAGCGGGGGAGTTTTAAAAAGCATTCGGATTCTGAACTGGTGGCCAGGGAGCGTGGGACCCAAGTTTGGGGCGTCCGGCTCCCTGCCTAGGGACGATGGCCACGGGTGAATTTCTTTCTTTTCCTTTCCTTTCTTTAAATACTATCCCTAAATTCTCTCCTTTTTGAAAGCTGCAGCAGAGTCATTAAGATTCAATTTAAATTTTAAGATTTGTTAATTATTAGCAATTGCACATAGAATAATTAAGTTTTTTTTATTTATTCACCAGCCACTTCATTTTGTTTTATGGAATTTTCATTTTATTTATTTGATTGTGTTGAGATGATATAAATTTTGGTTTTTCAGCAAATGCATTTTTAATAATTGAATTTGGTATGTCGGATATATGTTGAGTAGAACTTCATTACAAGTTTGATGGTTATAATGTCAGTAATATTGTCAATAAATTATTATTATTAGTTTGTAAAAAAAAGGAATCATTAAATTTACCGTCTGCAGACAAGAAGGGTTATTGGGGAATGGGCGAGGGCAAAGTTGTGGACGAGACAAGGCATATCTCAAGGAGATCTCTTCTTTTCATCTCGGATACATCTGAGGCAGCTGCTCGCACCAAGGGTCCAGAGTCTCTCTGTCTGGTCCAGCTCCAACCCCTCACTTCCAAAAAAAAAATCCTCCCCCGACTAAGGGCAATTCACCCTTTTTGTAGTCGTCAGCTCGCAAGATGGTAAGAAAGGAGATTTGCCCGGCGCCGAGGATTTAGGATTGTAGATCCTTCCACAACAGCTTGTGAGAGGTGATTTAACATATTTGATGTTGAATACAATTGTATGTTGACCTTTTATCTTCGTTAATGCTATAATTTGAACTCTTGTGGAGCAGTTTCAAATTTGTGGATCATGCTCGGCCATTCTGTTGGTCTTCATGTATCCATGCGCGTCTGCAGGTGTTCCCGTGACGGAGCGCTCAGTTGCGCGTAAAAACATTTCAATGTCTGTTTTTGAGATGTTTCTTGAAATGGATACTTTTGCTAATCCCTTTATCCGGTGTAGAGTCTGGGAATGGGCAAAAATGGCGATGATCTTGTGGATAGATTACATTGCCTTACCAGCCCATTTTCAAATATGGGGAATTGAATAGGGTACGAAAATTTCTTCTAATAAAAAACAAAATATTATTCATTAAAACTTAATATTTAATGTTGATTATTTAATCACCAGCCACACGAAACTATTATATATACCAGCCACTTTTAAAAACTAAGGAATAAAATGCAAATAAATGTCACCGTCATATCTAGTTATTTAAAGTTAAGGAATCAAATATTAGTGCTTGCCGTGATCTAATATTTTAATATACTCTCATGCTACCTCCCATTATCAAAAAAATTGCGCACCTTTTTTTAATAATCTTCAGTGATAATCAAGCAATTAAGAATTGGATCGCCGCTAGTTGGAACAAGTTGAGTAGAGGCTTACAGAGTTTTAACAATGCAAATATATTTCAAGACAGACATTACTACGCGCGTTATTTATTAATTATATTCTATAATCTTAATTATTAAGTGTATTTACCTACATCACAAAATATCTCCTTCTCCCCGATAAAATTTTTTTGGAACAAAAAAAAAATCTTCTGCACACAGAATACAATAGAACAATTAAACAAGATAATCGGAGCAGAAAATGACACAGAAAATTACTAGTATTGGGAACCTTTGACATATAGAGACGGACAGACCCGGGTCGTAATAACACAAAAACACACTATATAGTACGTAAAAATGATAACGAGCACAGTGAAAACTTAGCATACAACTGAACCAAATTACTACAACAACATATGCTCCACACCACTAGCAAATCTAAGATCAATGTTCAGAGCAAATCAAACACAAAACTCGCTCACTTTGAGCCAAGCCAAAAAAAAATACCAAAAATAAAATCGGTAAATCTAGTGCATTTCTGCAGCACTAAAACAGTTTTGTTGTAATTGCAACAATTGCCAAAAAATGTGTTAACCTCAATTAACAAAATAGTAATACATGATACACAAAATGTAAAAATTATTTACCAAACAAGAACACATGATGCAAAAA
This sequence comes from Dolomedes plantarius, assembly GCA_907164885.2. Classification (NCBI taxonomy): domain Eukaryota; kingdom Metazoa; phylum Arthropoda; class Arachnida; order Araneae; family Dolomedidae; genus Dolomedes; species Dolomedes plantarius. The sequence goes on along the minus strand of OU015498.1, from coordinate 131,199,336 downwards.
AAATTTTCGTCAAACTGAATTAACAAAACATGAATACAAAATGCAAAAAAAATGTGTTAACATTAGCAAAATCATTAGGAATTTATGGTTTAACCACAAAACCTCTCGTGTTTCGAGGGCGTAAATCGTATCTCTTCGGTTGGTTATAACCATTTCCACCTGAAGTAGACACTTGAGTATTTGTCATAATCGGTGTGTTGGACTGAGCACTGGAATTTTCTGGTGTCGGAGGAGGATTACTCTGAGTATTTAAAAGTGAGGAATTATAAAATATTTTAAAATATTGGGGTCTCCTAAATTTGAAGTTATCATTGACAGAGGAAATTAAGGGTACACTCTCATCCTGAGATTCAGAGGAACTATCGATATTATTATTAACATTATCCGAAGGTAGGGAAGGGAAAGATAGTCTATTGTGTAGCTTAGTTAACCTGTCAACGTGAATTTGCTGGGTATCGTTAGGGTTGTTTATATGTTGAATTATAAAGTTTACTGGGCTCTTCTGCTCTTTAACTCTATAGGGACCTTTATTGAAATTAGTGAATTTTTTGGACTGACCAGGCTTTACTACAGGAGTATATAGCAGCACCAAGTCACCGACAATAATACCTTTATTGGTAGCTGTTTTATTTCTATTGTATTCTTGTTTCTCTGCAGCTTTAATTAAGTTATCTTTTACCATTTTGAACGCGTTTTGTAAATTTAGTTCTAAATCCTCAGAGTAATCTCTATGGTCTGTGTAAGATGGTTTAGGGGAGTTTGTAATTAAATCAACAGGGAGAGTTAAATCCCTTCCATAAACTAAGTGGGCAGGGGTGTCTTTCAAAGTAGAATGCCACGCTGTTCCATAGGCTAATAATACAAAATGCAGCTAATTATCCCAATTACTATCCACATCCTCTACCAAATGTTTCAAAGCATTTATAATCGTTAAATTTACTCTCTCTACTAGACCATCGGAGCTAGGGCGATAACTGCTAGTGGTATGCTTCACTATGCCTATTTTATTATACACCTTCTAAATTCCCTCTGACATAAAAGAACTCCCTATCAGTGATGAGGTGTTCAGGAACCCCATGTCTGCAAATGTACTGCTAGAGTACAGAACAAATTGTACCAGTCTTTAAGTCTCTAACAGGGTAAGCTTCAACCCAACGTGAAAAATAGTCATTAAATACTATAATAAACTTGTTTCCTGACTCAGTTAAGGGAAGGGGACCCATTGCATCCATTCCTATCCTCTCATACGGGTCATTAGCAATTTCCATTCTTTGTAAAGGGGCCTTTTGATTTGCCCTGTAACCTCTCTTCTCGCAACACTGAGTACAGGATTTAATATAGTTTAAAACGTGTTTGAAATATATTTGCATTGTTAAAACTCTGTAAGTCTCTACTCAACTTGTTCCAACTAGCGGTGATCCAATTTTTAATATACTCTCATGCTACCTCCCATTATCAAAAAAATTGCGCACCTTTTTCTAATAATCTTCAGTAATAATCAAGCAATTAAAAATTGGATCGCCGCTAGTTGGAACAAGTTGAGTAGAGGCTTACAGAGTTTTAACAATGCAAATATATTTCAAGACAGACATTACTACGCGCGTTATTTATAAATTATATCCTATAATCTTAATTATTAAGTGTATTTTGCCTACATCACAAAACCATTATTGAGAACTTCAGCCAAAAAACGGAGAATGAAAAAAATGCAACCAGCAAGTATAATTTTTTACAACTTTTATTAAAATAAGTACATTAAATAACAAAACTTTTAGATGATCAAGTATTTAAGTTTATTTTAAGTGGGTCGTCCGAAAATATTTAAAAACTTTTCACCATCTTCCTTGAGATCCACCAAGCATACATTAAACTCTCCCTTCAAGTACCTCTTGCTGTTGTATGGATGGATCCAGTGCTTCCTTTTTCTAATCCTAGTTTCACGATTAACAAGCTTGTAGACTAAGTAAGAAAAAACAACTTTTTCCTTAAATAATTAGGCGCGCGTACGATCCATCTGGGTTGGTGGCAAACGAGAGACTGCCGCTGACGCCTATCACCGTGAAATTGTGCACTGGAACGGCGTTCCACGCAGATTGAAAATAGCGCAGCCTCCCGAGTACTTTTGCCGCAAGTGTGCACCGGCACTTATACATAACCTAATCGGCTATTTCGCTCTCTTCGGATTGAAATGTTACATCTAAATTCAAATTAGCCGAATAACGAAATAGGGCCTGTTCACATAGGAGTCCGTTGCGTTGTGTAAGGTAAAGATGACGTTGGGACGAAAATAAACCAATCATAGGCGTTAAAAATTTCATTGCTAATCGTTTGGAGGCCTATGATTGGTTTATTTTAAGTGGCCGAGCGAACGAAACCGACTACGTTACATTTGAATAGGCATGTAAAATTCGCTGCGTAACAGCGTTGATTGAAAGTTGCCACCGCAAATCAATAAAAAAAATCATCTGTTTTTCCTTGAATTGAAGCAGAGGAGCAGACGATTTGTTGAATTTGATTGTTAACCTCTATTTTCACGCACGTAAATATATTAACTTATGTTACATGTGTAAAGTAAACATTTTCGTGTGTATTTTGAGCTAGCATATGATATTTATAGATCTTCAGATATAATGTTTTACTTTCTCTGCAGAGCACGTGTTAATTTGATTAGTTTCCATTAATTGGCGACTCCCGCCGTTTACTCGCAAAACGGCGATTTACTTAACCTGAAATGGGATTGTAATCTACTTGAAAATTGTGATTATGAAATTCCGTAAAGTCGGCAAACTATATAATCACAAGAAATATACTTCTGAAAAAAATTTTTTTTTTTCTATGAAATTAAACGTAAAAGAGAGCGTCAAACATGATTTTAAAACAATCACAAACTAGAAAATAAAATTTATGGGCCAAAGTTAAAAAAAAAATAATAATAACAATAATAATAATAATAATGATGGTTTTTCTTTATTTTTTTGGGAGTGGGGGAATGTGAAAATTTAATTAAATCAACTTTGTACATTAAAATGAGCTTTGTCAGTTAACCCAAATTTATCTGTTTATTGTAGAATCATATTTAGAATTAATATTTAGCGCATTGACATTCATTGCATCAAGGAATATTTCTTTGAATTTTCAGATTGCAATCAATGGAGATTTCGAAGAGTAGTCGTGCTAAGCGTTTAAAGAGAGACAACAAGAATTACAAACTGGAAATAAATGAAATATATCAAGCAAATATAAATTCATTGTCTGAAGCATTTTGTAATAAGAAGACTTTAGATCTGGGTAAATACTTCTCAAATTTATATATGTGTAATAGTTCTACAGAAACTTGTTTAAAACTTAAGATTTTTGCTATGTTTATGCAGTTTGTTTTGATAATTGCATCCTGCTAACTACATATCTGTTTGTAAAAAGTATAATGTAATAAAAAGTGTGTGTCAGGAGCATATTCAGTTTCTTTTCCTTTCCAGAGAATGAAGCAAAAGTAATTACAGATCCATTCACATGTTGTGTTTTACCAAATTTCATCCAACCATGTGATTATCTAAAAGAATTAAAGGATGAGTTATCTCAAATTGAAATGCTAAAGAAGATTAATGATTTATATCAGTTTGAGCAGGTTAGAAAATAAAATTGTCTTTGCATTTCATATGAAAAATAAATCAATTTTAATAGTTATCAATAAATATTCATCTACTTTTTGTTTTCCTCCTTTAGTCGAAAGATCTAGGGGATTGTTCTTTGCCTCATATTGAAAATTTTAAGTAAGTTAAATGTTCTGTTGTTTCAACTAATTTAATATATGCCAATACTTAAACATCACATAACTTTTGTATGAGAGAAATGAAAGATTTTTTTTTTTTTTTAGTAAAGCATATTTAAAGGAGTTACTTTTTACTCCTACACTACAATCAGGGTTTGCTTATGAAAAAAGAAATACAAATGTACTGAAGCTACTATCATGTCTAATAAATTTATTTTGTGTATTAAAATATTTAATATTTGGGATATTTTATCTGTGCTATTTTAGAAATGTATTCTTTTACTTGTACAAGTTGTTTGGATAAATTCTTTAGTATAAACTTCCAAAGTTGAAAATTTAGTCCTTAATTTAACGTATCTGACATTTATTTAATATAATTCATGCTGACCCATTAATGAATAATTTGCTATATGGAAAATAATATCAAAAACATTATTTGATCAAAGTAGAAAAGAACCATTTTCTAAGTAATTTATGATGTATTATGCATGTTTATAATATGTGATAGAGAAAAAAGTATCTGAAAATGTTGTTGGGTATGCTTAAAATCTGAGTAATTTATTAAAACTGAAATATTAAGGTTGTTTTAATCTCGATGTTATAAAGAATTTATTGATAAATTAAGATTTTATAAACTATGTTTTAAAAATAGATTTTTTTTTCTTGTTTATTCATTCTTTATTCTGGATTTATTTGCCCATTATCACTAATTATATCAGTTGACCAGTAAAATAAAAATTTATCACTAGGCAGTTACAATTAATTACAAAAGATGAAGAAGAGGAGGTGAAATAATATAAATGTTCAGGAAGATAGGAATAATAATAAAACTGTTAAAATCAGCTTTATATGAATAATTTTTAATGTGATTAATGTGTAAAAATTTTAAAATATCAAAATTTAAACATATTTGATTTCAGTTTTCTTAAATTCTCACCTTTTGAAAACTATCTTATGTTAGTAGTTTATTTCATACCATCACTATATTATAGAAAATGTCTGTGACATATAAAGTGTATTTAGTGACTCTGTAACATCAACACTGTATCAAACAATAGAGGGTTAATATCATTATGGTAAAATGAGCAAATTTGCATACATGAATTTGATGCAAAACAAAACTGTCATGTTTATTATTTATAATTATCAATATTTAAAATTTATGTAGGATATTTAATAGTTTATTCTGATTTATTGATTCTCTCTCCTTTATTCTAGAAAACTGTTAAGAGAAAATGTTTTAGAATGGATGAAAAATGTGACAAAAATTCCACTGACAGAAAAAATTGACATCTCTTGTTCATGTTATACGCTTACAGGTTATTAAGTTACCAATGGTTTTCATTTCATTATAACTTATTTAAATATACTTGTAAAAGAGATAAATGAAACTAGATTGTCTTTATGGTATAGGCTGATTTTTTCCAATGCATAAATTTTTTATTATACTTTAATTTACTAGGAAAAGAAATGGCATTTCATTTAACCCTAGAAAAGTTATTTATTTATTTAATTATGTTAAATTTTGTAATTTATAAATTCTTATATTATTAAGTAATGCTGACATTGTGTAGTAGTTTACAAAACAAACTTTCATGTCCTAGGCTTGGGTTCAAATCCCAACCAAGAGATGTTCTTGTATTGTCCTTTCTTAGGTTTAGAGTGCTATGGTCAGTGTTTGTTACACAAGGGCTAATTAGATCGGGACCTACTGCTTAAAGCTAATTCTGAATGGCTACAAATGTCCATGCCAAGAGCAAGACTCAAACACACAGACTCTGGTACCGAATGCCAGTGCCCTAGCCATTCAACCATCGTCCAGCTGTCCTTTCTTAGGAGTAATATTGGTTCCCCTACAGAGTGCCCCTGTAATAAAGTAGCCCAAAGATATTTCTGTGGGTATATGGCAAATTCTCAGGATTAGTACCTGCTGTCTTAGAAATTTTTTATTTAAAAAGTAGTATGATGTCATTTGAAAATCTCAATTTGTGTTTAATTTTTAAGAATAAATGCACATTGAAAAAGATGTTGTTAAACTTAAGAAGTCCAGAGTGGAATGTGTATATAATCCTGGATTTATATGTTCCTTGTTATTATTTCTGTTATTAACTATTGTACATTAATTTTTAAAACAGTTAGATTTTTCTTCTACATGCTTATAAGTATGAGTGCAAATTACCCTAGTTTATTTTTATTCTAATGTAAAATTGATACCTTTTCTTTCTAACTTATATATATATATATATATATATATATATATACTTTAATACTTTCACTGTGTTTAAGAACATATTTCTATCTTAAGGGCTTCAACAAAAGTGAAAGATAGATTAATTCATTTAATAGATATTACTGATTAAATTACTATTATATATCCATAAAACTTGTGTAATACATTAAATCAGTATATAACAGATTATTAAATTCCTCAATAGAAATAAAAAATGGCAACTGGTTTCAAACTGTTGTAAGAACTACACCTAATTAATCTAAACTAGGTACCACAAATCATTTCTACTGGAGATTTTTAGAAGCTATTATTTACTGATTTATGGATCAAATTGTTGGAATGCTGATCTGACATTCTGTTCAATTTTGACAAAAACTGGCCAGATCCCAAAGCAACCATAGAATGCTGGCAATCAGTTGTGTGTCAGATAAAGTATTAAGTATTTCTCTGATCAGTTCAGTATTTTCTAATATACATTATGTAAAATTAATTTCGATCATAGTAATTGTTTAAATATAGAACAATTGTGACCAGACATATCTGCCTAAAATCACTGTTAAAACTCTTTATGTAATTGAGTCTTTGTGATTTAGTTACTGAATACTAAATGTATAAATTAAAAACCTGTATGAGATTTTAATTTTTGACTATTGATGCCATATAGATCATCTGCTTTGTCATGACGATGAATTAGAAGGTCGAAGAATTGCATTTATTTTTTATCTTGTACCAGAATGGAGTGAAAAGGATGGTGGCTTGCTGGATTTATTTGAGACAGGTTCAGATTATTGATGACTTCTTTATGAGTTATAATTATTTTGTTAATTATATAGAGAAATAACTTTAAATATATGTCTAGAAATAATTGCAGTGATTTTTTCATCACTGCAATTATTTCTAGCCATATACTTAAGATTTATGCTAAGATATTTTTATGATAAATTTAATTCTTAAATAATAAATAAAAAAAATAGGGTGTGCAGTAGTGTTTAATATTTCTGTGCCAGGAAAGTCGTTGAGAAGCTAGATTCTAACTAACTTTAGACGATTAGGGGGGGGGGGGGGGAACTGCATTTCTGCTTACAAACTGTATATTTGAATATTTGTCTCAGTCAAGTTTATTTAAAATTCTCTCAGAATATTTGTTGGTTTTTTTCTTTAATTTTTTTTCACCTTATGTTGGGCTTGTTCCAATATAACTTGATTCTCATGCTGGAAAATTTCCCTATCTCTAAGTCACCTATCTGTGACTTTAATTTACAAGAGAGTCTTCTTCATTTTGTGAAGTTTTATTTGCTCTGATATGCTTATTTATATATATGCAGTGGTACCTTGACTTGCATGTTTAATTCATTCTGTGACGGAGCTCGTAACTCGAATTACTTGTATGTCAAACCAATTTTTCCAATTGAAATACCATTAAGCCATTCTGGGCCCCCCCCCAAAAAAAAAACTCTGTAATTTTTTGTTACATGCTTTTAAATAAGAAAAATGTATTTATAAGTAACATATATTGTATAAAATCACAATACAATAGACTGTACTGGAATAAACTGGTTTTATTAAGTAAAATGTACAACATTTAATGTGAAGATCAGATGACTTGAAGATACTGACAGTGCTGGAGGAGAAAGGATGAACTGAATAATTAAATCTTATTTGCTGATTTTTGCCCTTTTCGTCTCACTTTCATCTGCAGGGGTTTTCTATAAAAAAAAACTGTCCAATGAGGTCTGTTTCATACCCCCTTTGAGCATAGGTGTAGCATGCTTCTAACTTTCTTTTTTTTTTTTGGGGGGGGGGGGGGCACAAATTGAATTCAGTTAGGGCCCTCCTCAGCACATTGACTGCCAAACAGTCCTTAAAATATGAAACATTATGATTTTTTTAAAGTTGAATAATAATAGAATTGATATTTGAGTAGTATTCAAAAGTTATGCAATGAGAAAAATAAATATAATATAAATAAAATGAGAAAAAAAATATAGCATTGGATTTTTGTTATGGATCATATCATTGTAAAAGACTATGTTAAGGCTAAAGACAAAAGCGGAATCTTCAGTTTCACAGTTTGAAAAAATGAGGAAAAACTATCTTTCTTAAAAGTTTTCTACAATTTTCCAATTTTAACTGAACTTTTCTTAACGTTTTAATTTATTTCAAGTTAAGTTGAGGGGGAATGTGCCCCCCCCCCAACTTAACTTGAAAGGTGTTTTTTTTATTTAAGTAAAATTTATTATATGGTTCGATCTAATCATCAGAGACTGAGAGAACATCATTTGTGTACCTTTTGAAATGTGAGGATATACTCAAGGTAAGAATTCAGACAATTATGCTTTCACAATTATAACAGGACATTTAAGTTTATAAATGTTTTTCCTGGCATGAAACTTAAATACGATAGTTTAGACAAAAAGCATCCTTTAAAACTGTCCATCACCTGTAAAGAGTATTACTTGGTTCAAATGTCAATCTTGGTGCAGCTTGTCCCTTAGTGCACCTTGCACCATAAAACCTAAATCAACCATCCATCAAATGTCAATTGTCATTATTTTCAGATTTTACTGGTTGCAATTAATTATTGACTTTAAACAATCTCAGATGTTTAAATATTGATTTAGTTTTATTTTTAAAACAAGGTTATGATTTTTTTTCCTTTTCATATTTACAGTTGATGGACAACCTAGTAAAATCAGCAAATCACTTGTACCAAGATGGAATAATTTTGTCTTTTTTGAAGTTAGTCCAATATCATATCATCAGGTAATACATATCAATTATAAGTAAATATTGAATAGAGGTCTTAAAAATAATAACTAATTAATCTTTTTTGGGTGCTTTCAATCTGTTTATGTAATTAAATGGGTAGTGCACCCCCCCCCCCCCTTTTCAGAATTTTGGTTGGGAGGGACTAGAAGACTAAATTCTTGTAGAAGGCTGAGACATGTATAAAAATGTCAGGAAAGATGTAAAGCTGTAAACTCATGGTGACCTTTGTTATATTCAGAAAACTAATTAGGAATAAATTATATTATATAATTGAATTTATTTATTTATTTTTTATTTATTTTTTGTAAGTTTGGCTTCATTATTTAGCATTTATCCTCATTGCTTGTGTGGCAGAGTAGTACAAGACAATAGATTTAACTTATCATGGACTTTAAGACTTCTTTGAATGGTCCATGAAACCTATCACTTGTATATTATGCTTATTGTTGATGGGGAAAATAGAGAGAGCTCAGACTCCTAGCCTCCCTCAGGTTACAGCCAGGTGATGACCAAATGGCTAGGGTGCTGGCATTCGGTACCAGAGTCTGTGGGTTCGAGTCCCACTGTTGGCATGGATGTTTGTAGCTGTTCGGAATTCGCATTAAACTGTAGGTCCTAGTCTAATTAGCCCTTGTGTAGTGAAAGTTGACCGTAGCACTCCAAACCAACCCTCAGGTTACAACCCTGCACCAGAGAAGAGGGCAAACTGCATCTCTCAAAGAGGTATAGTGTCGACCAGTGTAGGGAATCAAATAAATTAACAACAGGTTCTATGTCCTAATCAGTCATGGGTTTCAGCGGGTTCACACTGGTTCTATAGAACTGATACCTACATTAGGTATTGGATCTACAGAACCGGTATGAACTGGCTGAATCCCACCACTGGTGTCAACCGACTAATTTTGTATATTAACAGCTTTTATGAACTAGTTAGATTTCCCATATTCTCTGAGCTCTCTATCATTCTTGACAATCAGAATTTTCAAAATTTCTCTGCTCTACTCTGCAATTTGGATGATCACTATTTTAATTATCTGACTACTATTTTTATATACTCTTCATTTAAGCTCTAAATAAGTGTAATGTATTAATCTGTATTAATTTTCCCCCTCATCAAAGGTTTCTGAAGTTTTAACTTCAAAAAAAAGGATAGCTCTCAGTGGATGGTTTCATGGGCCTCCCCTTAAACCTTCAATTCCTCTGAAAGAAAATATTTTATATAAAGACCCAATTAAACAGGAGGTATGATTAAGTGTTTTTCTCTTGTTTTTCTGCTTAACAATACTACTACTAATAATATTTTAAAAGATTTACATTTTATTATTAAACTACTATCATTTAGATGGCATCATTTCAGTTTTTAACTTTTTAAAAAACAATTATGAATATTAAAATTGTCATATAGTTTTAAAGTTTCTAATCTGATAAATTTCATAGGTAAATATCATTTATAAAACTTCTTGACTCTACACTATAGCATTGCCATGTGGCTATAAAGGAAATTTTCTACCTGATCTTAAATGTAACTTTATGTGTCTCTAGAAAAAGAATTTCATGTTTTTTTTTAATATGATTGTAATTTTTTAATGTGATTTTTTTCTTGTAATTTTGAGTTTTAAAAACATAATTTTTTTAAATAAAAATTAAAAAAAAAGAACATAGTGAGGCTGAATTGAGAATCTTTTATCTGTTTTGATGTTAAATATTATTTCAACCCATTTTCATTACAGATATTTTCATAACTAGCAAACATATTTTTATAGCTAAAAAAAAATTATTTAGCAAAAGGAAAAAAGCCACTTTCTGAATATATAAATTGTATTAAAGTATACATGCTGTATACATTTGTTTTTTTAATTTGATAGCTTTTTTCCATACCATTTATTTAATTTTCATGAAATTATATTTATTCTTATGGCATAAGCTTCAAACATAATTTTTTGCTTTAGATTGGCACTTATCTTTTTATGTTTATAAATTTGATGTTGATAATTAATTATTGAACTTATATTTGCTTCAAGAGATAAAATATACATGATATACAAAACACCTTTGTTGATTTTGATGAGATTCAATGCTTGAATTCTCTTTCAAACCAAAAGAATAGTAAAATTGCTTATGAAAACCTGTTTTGTATTTGATATTTAGGAGTATTTTATATGTAATATGTACCATTTATTAATATATATATGTATATTAGCTATCATAAACAAATACAAAAAGATATGGATTGTAACGATGTCCAAAAATGGACCGAGGGGGTTTGTGACCCCTCGTCCCTTTGAACATGTTTTCCTGCTATAGCAAACACTCCCAGCTAGCCAGGACATCGTGAAACCAAGTAGTGGTTGACCACAGATGGGACCGGAAAGATAAAATAGACAAAAAGACGAAAAGCCTAGTGCACAGCACCACCACCAACATCACTAACCAAACTTTTGTACTCATCGTAAGTTAAATTAAGATAATCACATATTACCCTACGTACAAACCTATAGGGATATCCACTTTTCATTGTGTACTTAATAAAGCAAGACACCTGTGACATTTTTTCGCCGTTATTGCTATATAAGTAATCATACCGATGTAATTGGTTTATGATAATATTTTGATAAATAAAGATGTGAAGAGCAGATTGCCAATTAATTAATTTGTTAACTTCAAAAGGGAAAGCATCACGTTTATCATAAGTCTATAAACAATTTCACCATTTGATATGTTTAAATTAATGTCTAAAAAGTCAATGCTGCCACCACTATTATGTGAATTTAATGTCTATTTTGTTAAATGCCTTTGAGAAATATGACTTACAGATGTATATTTCGTACCAAAAATACAGAGATTTGCTGAATCTGGTATTAAAAGAAACATATGTAAGTGATGGAAATTCATTATATCACCAGTGTAAGGGTATCCCTATGGGGGGTACTTGTTCATCAGCATTGGCTGATATTTTTCTACACATGTATGAACAGGGGGTTATGCTATGTAATGAGTCTTTGTATTTCAGATACCTTGATGATGAATTAGTGATTTATTTAGAAGAAGCAAATGCAATTGATTTTAGTTTTTATCATATTTATTTAAAACTCATAGAAACGAAACATAATAGTGATGGCAGCATTGACTTTTTAGACATTAATTTAAACATATCAAATGGTGAAATTGTTTATAGACTTTATGATAAACGTGATGCTTTCCCTTTTGAAGTTAACAAATTAATAAATTGGCAATCTGCTCTTCACATCTCTATTTATCGAAATATTATCATAATCCAATTACATCGGTATGATTACTTATATAGCAATAACAGCAAAAAAATGTCACAAGTGTCTTGCTTTATTAAGTACACATTGAAAAGTGAATATCCCTATAGGTTTGTACATAGGGTAATATGTGATTATCTTAATTTAACTTACGATGAGTACAAAAGTTTGGTTAGTGATGTTGTTGGTGGTGCTGTGCTTTAGGTTTTTCGTCTTTTTGTCTATTTCATCCTTCCGGTCCCATCTGTGGTCGACCGCTACTTGGTGTCACGATGTCCTGGCTAGCTGGGAGTGTTTGCTATAGCAGGAAAACATGTTCAACCAGAGATGAGGGGTCACAACCCCCCTCAGGCCTTTTTTGGACATCACTACAATCCATATCTTTTTGTATTTGTTTATGATAGCTATACTTATTTAACTATGTGAAGCAGTGTGCGCTCCTAGATTGAATATAGTAGTATCTAACCTTGTAATTATTTTATGTATTATATATGTATATATATATAGTTCTTTAGACAGCTATATTTTGTAGATACATATTTTAGATTGATATCACAGAATGGATTAATCCTGTTTATCTGGATGGGCAGACACTGTTGGAAATACGCAAGACTTTTGAAGATAGCAGTGAAATTTCACTTCCAGATTTTCTTCAAGTACTTATTTTTGTTGCTCTGTGTTGTTTGTTACCTTTATTTTTATGTATAGTTACTTCAATAACTTGCAGTCTTGAACAATATGTGACCTTGAAATCCCATGTACAAAAGATACTATAGTTTACACAAGTAAAATGTATCAATCATGTATACAGATAGATAGGATGTGAGATATTATTTGTATGTCTATTAATGGGCATATATTTTAAATAATTGTCTTTGTATATATTTATATAAATTTAAACAGTAAATATTGTTACTGGACATTGTATATCTTTGTCTAGCCTACTCATCTTTATTGTTGGTTTAGTGTTAAACAGTTACTGAAAAGCACAAAACTTGCTTTTCACAAACCAAATTTTATTTATTTTTTTTTTTTTAAACTGAAGGTATGAATCAACATGTGATATCACTGTAATATTAGGATGGTCCAAAAAAATTAACTTTCGAAATATATTGCTCCACAAGGTTTATTTTATTATTTTACATGTAAATAATGCGCATAATTTTTTTTTCCTTCAAAATAATAATATTTACAGGTCGCTCAAGCTCAAACTTTAAAAGTTCACATTAACAAAGATTTCGTGGAAGTAGTGGGAGAGCTCTTTTGGTGGTTTGCTTCTAGACGAAGCAGGAATTGTTTTTGTTCTTCGTCTTTTGTAAGGGTTTCATTTTATTTTTGTATTAGGCTTATAGCTCTTTCAGCATTGCCATTTACAACTTTCATTTTTAAGCGCCTTTCTCAAAAGTCACAAAAGTAAGGATCACTTTACCACTGAGATGGTGATTTTTCTATGAAAGATTGTGATTTAATTTTGCTTCCTTTAACCATGGCATCAAGGAGTTGTTTCATCTTTTCAGTCCCAAGTTCTTTGATCTTTACATTTTGCTCATCATTTTTTAGTTCCAGTCGTAATCACAAGTAGGTTTTGGTGGACGATCAAGATTTTGTATCATTTTCATTTTTGTGTCAATGTTGACTCTGTCATGAAAAAAAGCTAATGCTACCAAATGCTCAGATAAATACCATAGGTGTCTGGAAAATGATGATAATGCTTTATTTGCTACAGAAGGATTTGGATATTTCTTCAGGTCATTTAAAAACTAAATATCATTGTAAGGGGTCTTAATATCATGCTGTGCTTCATTCCAATATTTTATATATATATTAGGCTCACAAAAAGGCCGAATTCTGTAATCTTACCAGATTCTTCAGATGACAACTTAAATTGTTCTCGAAAAAGGAATATTTTTAGTGCATAAATACCTTTAGCCATCCATCGAGCATGAATGTGTGGGTCCAGGAGCGCAAAATGACTGATTATTATTATCTCCTCCAAGAAAAATTAATGATAATTGCATAAACTCTTTATAGTCACCCCTTATAGTTGGAGATTTAAGTGCTTTTGGTAGAAATGTTATCATGTATTCTCTCAATTTAGTAGAGTTTACATTGTCAAATAGTTCCTTATTTGCTGGACTATAAGCAGATTTATCTAATTCTGGCCATACATTCCTAAAAAGCTTAAATATTACAGTTTCTGGACCTTCAGATGGGCTGAATATAACAGAAAACACTGGATAGTACAATCTCCATTATATGGTGATGACATGCAACCCAAATAAGATTTGTCCCTAATTTTTTTTTAATTCTGATGCATGCACCTTTGTGTAAACCAGCATTAGCAGCTGTGGTATCGAACACCAATCCTTTAATTTGATATATAATATTCCATTTTTGAACTGTCTCAATACATTCTTTTGCTTGTAATTCTCCAGTTTCTTTTTCAATCTTCTGAATTCCAAGGAGTTTCTCTTGACCATTTTCTGAAACAATAATGGCAACTCGATCAACTTTTGTTTTTGATCCATCAATATCTGGTAACATCTTACCATCCCAGTGTAATAATAGAGGTTTCTCTAGAGAATATTTTTTCTGTTTCTGCAGCTTGTTGCCTCCTTTTTCTTCTATGTCTCCTTACTGAGCTTTGAGAAAGGGTTTTTGGAGAAATATCATTCCCAAGTGCGCATGCAACAGCTCCAGCCATGAATACAGCTTTCCGATCAGAAATAGTAATACAATCTAGTGCACCTACAACTTCAGGAGACTTAAATATATTTTTTACATATTTCTTTTCAGCAGCCTCGGGAACTGTAGTTGTAGTATTGAGATCGGATTGGGATGTAGATGACAGCGGCAGGTACTCTTCTCCACTTTCAAATTCTATCGAATATGAAGTTTCTGAGTCTGATAATTCTGACATAATTTTTTTCTACTCTTATTTGTAATTTTTCTTCTGTTTCTTCATACTATTCTTTCATTAACACTTTTTGTGTAGTTTTCATGTCAACTCCACTCATAGAACAACAAAAAACATTTTCTTTCTGCTTTTGAAAGAATTCTCTGTCTTCTTTGTTGCTTATTTGGCTGAGCATTAAATGAAAATAATATTTTTTTGTTTCTTTTCGTTTTGTGTTATACATATTATATTTTTAATAAAAATTAAGTTGCTTTTATGGAATTAAAAAAAAAAAAATTGCTTGTTTTTAATAAGTTTTTGGAACGTAACCCCCTTTTTTGTACTGGCTCTGGGTCTCATATAACATGGTTTCACACAACACATCACTTTCTAGGAACCTATCTACCATGTTATAGGAGGGTTACCTGTACTTGGAATTATTTTTAAAAATTTTACAATACATATTCTCTATATTTCTTTATTCTATTATTATTTTTTATGCTTACATGCTAATACAGGAATTTTAATATTTCCTTGTAGACTAAAAAGTATGAAGAAGTATGTAAAGCATTAACAGATACTAAAATTGTCTGGGAGAAAAAAGGACCACCAAATCGCAGGTATGTAGTAAAGCTTTTATTTTTTATTAAGTTTGTGCAGTTTATTTTCATATTTAAAGTGGCAGTTTTCTAAGCTTATTTGAAGGTAACTGAAAACAATGTAAAATTTCTGGAGCAAAGAATTTCACAAAATCCAATAAACATTTAGTTACCCTGTTAAGTGATTTACTTTTCATAATTATTGAATATGAACTTAAAATAAAGACATAAAATCTTGTCTATTTTTATTTTAAATATTTGTCTCAAGATACTTAAATTCTGTTTTGATGATGTACATATAAAGATATTAAGTCAGCATATATTCACATATAAGGAAAAATTTTGACTGTTAAAAAAGATTAATTTATTAGTAACAGTACTTTAAATAAGTTTATTAAAATGAATATGAGAATTGCAAAATTGATTTACTGAAGACAAATATAAACTATTTATTAAAACTTTTGATTTATATTCAACATTGATATAATTCATAGAGGATAGGCTAAGTAAATTGTCATTAAATATATTATTCATTACTTTGGAAACAATAAAATAATGGAATTGACATTGATTAGATATGAACTGTGATAATCAAAGGAATTTCATTAAGGGTTTAAAATTTTTAGTGCAGCAAGCTAACATTGTCTGTACTTACAAAATTTCACTTGGAAACAAAAGTGCTTAACTTCGCTTTTGAAACATTAAAGTAAGATAATACAAAATTATTTGAATCATCTTACTTTAAATATTCTTCTACATTTATTTTAAATTTTACTATAGTTTATTTTCTTTACAAAGCCTTATTATATTCAAAAGCTGCAATTAGTGTATTTTTTTCTGTTAAAAAAAAAGTCACCATAATAATAGATTTTTTTATCTTGAATAAAAATTTCATAAATATATTTAAATTTTCATAATTAATCTTCTTCTACATGGCAGAGAAAAATATTGGAAACTTGATTAATCTGCTGGTTTTTTCTAATAATTAATTAATTAATTAAGCAAAATTGTCACGTTCTTTAATCTTTCTAATTGTTTTATAAGTTAATAAGTTGTTTGAATAGTTTTTTTATATGTTAAAATAATATTTTCAAATATATAAACAATGTATTTTAAATATTTGTAGAGCTTTGTTTCTTATGCATGTAAACGTGATATATCATTATTATTATTATTGTTACTATTTTTCTAGAAATGTATATGAAGCCAATAGTGAAGATAACACTCCTGTAATTCTAAATCAATGCCGAGCTTTGTTTAACTCAGAAGCATTTTTGGTTGTTTTATCTAATATTACTGCTTTAGAGTTGCATCCAATGTGTGATGATGATGATACCAAATTAGGAAAAGTGTTTTCCAGTATTAGAAAATGGTGTCATGGGTCATATACTTTATTACATGATCAGTCATTCTCTCAGAGGCTTTCTTTAAATGCTATAATGTATTTTAATTGCCCAGGTATGTATAAACATGTTTATTCAGTCAAAAAGATAAAAAATTAATTTAAAAAAACTTAGTACTCATAATCGAAATTTAGTTTAAAAATTTTAAGGATAATTAACAATTGATAGTAAACAATATGAAAATACCTCATTTAGTTTTAAAATTCTTCAAAATAGTTTTTGTGAAAGATAATCTAAACTTACTATGTCAGCAATCATTTAATTAAATGTTTTGATTTTTTAAAATGAAAATATATTGTTCATTTTATTAATTTAATATATTAATGACATTTTGACTTCTAAAATGAAAACTCTAAACCTTTTCATTCTCTCTACTACAATGGTGGTTTTAACCTTTTTCTTTTTATATTTCCCCATCTTTATGATGTACCTTGTAGACTTTTAATTTTAAAATCATGTAAGGGATGCTGTTATGTTGTTCATACGGTCTTTAAATACTTATCTGAAACTATTTTTATTATAGAATGGGATTCAGAATATGGTGGATATAGCAGTTTTGTGGCCTTTGAAGAAAATGAAGAGGTACTTTTATTCATACTATTTCTTTACAATTCTTTATCAGGGCCACTATCCCTCTTCATGTTTGCACTTATCATGGTTGTTTAACATCGTTAACTATAACTAAGTTATGAGCACTCCTTTTTTTTTATAAAACTTATTTTTATTTCCTTAATCATAAAATGAGGTGGGGCTTAGTGAGTCATTTCAGAGTAATCTATTTTTCCAATAGTTTTTCACTTCCAGTGTACATATGCTGCTACTAAAGTTGAGGTCAAAATGTTGGAATTTTTACCTACCACTCTCAGCTATGGCGTAACTCCCAAGGAGGTCACACAATGTTTTTGAAAGGTCACTGCAGTTTATCCTTAATCTCTTTCCCTACTCATTAGAAATGCCTTTTATGAAAAGATATTCAGCATCGCAGGTTAATTACCTATTAGAAATGTTTTGATTACTGTTAGTAATGTTTTGGAAATACTGTAGTACAGTTTTTATATGATTTTACCAAATCTCTTACATTATTTTTTCATGACAGTTATAATATATAGAAATGACAGAATGCAGGGTAAAGCACCTGCCCCTTTTATATTTATGCGTGTTCAATGGAAATAATGAATTTGATTATGCTGTTGAGAAATTTTTGTAGTTGAATTTTGTTGTAATTTTACTTGATATCCATACTTGACTTATGTGTCCAGAGCTAAAGGTTTTTATGTTTTTACCTTGTTTAAATTGTAGTTTTTGCAAAAGCAAAATATTTAATAATCAGTTCATTTAGGAAGTCAAGAATTCCAAACACTATAGTTTAATCTGAAATGATATATGTCAGGGGATCCCAAAGTGTGTGCCGCGCAGAGAGATCAAGAGTGCCGCGAAGTGCCCATGATCTCCAATCTAATCTATTGCTAAGGATTATTCCGATATAACTCCAAAAGACCTCTGTATTGCAGAAGTACATGGTCTGTAGTAGAGAAACGGTTTCACATAGCATGCTGACAGTTTTCGCAGAGCACCTATCACAACGAACTGACTGGTTTGCAAAGTACTTCACAGAAGACCAAACTGAGAAGTTTGCATGGATCCAAGATCCATTCCATATTGAAGCTCCAAAAGAATTAATGTCACAAGAGGAAGAAAATCTAATTGAGTTATCGAGTGACAAAAGCCTGAAGGTGAAATTCGCTTGTTTGGGTTTGACGGAGTTTTGATATCTATAAAAAATGAATATCCCATTCTAAGTGCAAAAGCTATAAGGGTTCTCATTCCCTTTGCAACTTCATATCTGTGCGAAGTTGGGTTTTCAGCAGTTGCTGTCTTAAAGAGCAAATATCGTTTGAAAATTAATGTAAAAAAAGAAATAGAGTAGCTGTATGAGCTTTCTTCCGTGAAAAGAGTAAAGAGTAAAAAAGAGTAGCTGTATAAAGCTTTATTCTGCGATTCGAACAATTGTGCAGTGAGCAGCAGGCTCACCCGTCACACTAAAACTAAATACACATATACCAAGAGCATTTGGACGGAAATTTTACTATTAATTTTATTAATATGTTTTCCTATTAATTACAATTAAAGTACTTGCAGGATTTCTAAACACAAGTCGTATTAATTTATTAATGTTCTTACCACTTCTCCAATTTCTTCTTCACAGTCGTACAAATATGAAATATATATATTATGCATAATATATATAATAATAGTATACCACAGATACATATTATATGACGAGGGTGCCGTGAAAAAATTCTAATTCTCTTAAGGGTGCCACGGCTTGGATAAGTTTGGGAACCCCTGATATATGTAGTAATTTATATAATGGCAGGGTTTAACTTTGAAATAGAGTTGCATTTTATGATGTTCTAGATAAGCTAAATTTATTTAGTGATAAAATCTCTAATTCTGAAATATTTAAGTGTGAAAGTAAAACAATGCAAGATGTCTAAATTTAAATCCAAATTAATAGTATTTCATTTTGCTGGAGCATGTTTGAATTGATGTTAAAAAAAATGGAATTAAAATTTATAATGTTTTAACCTTTTATCCATATTATATTAAAATTTTAATGTTCGAAAATAAGTTAATGTAAGATGACTTTATTTTTTACTGTTGAAAATTGATCAGAAAACTTTTCCATGTTACTGTATGCTATTTATTCAACCTTTCTTCTTATTAGCTATTCCTTGTGTTATGTTTTGGTTATTGATGAAACTTTAAACCTACTGCAATATAATCCCATTTTAGAAGTGTTATTTTATTTTTAACTGTTTTAAAAATTTCCTCTGATGATTGTTTGAACGAAAAATAGAATTTTTTTACATTATTTTTCCTTAAGAATTTCGTTTACTTTTCAGCTTCTTCGAGTTGATCCCAGTTCTAACTCCCTAGCTTTAGTTTACGTAACAGAAGAAACTTCACATTTTGTGAAATATATTAACTGCAGATCAAAAGAAAATACTCAACCTGTATTTTATGATATTTATTGTTCATATTTAGAAGAGGATAATGATTTAAGTGACGAATAAAAATTTTATGGATTTTTGATTATTATTCATTAGATTTACATGCAAATTTTATTCACAATTCATGATATAATAGATGCATTAAAGGAATTCTTACAACATATACCATTAAATACGAACAATTTATGATGCTAACTATTTGCCAGGCATGCCTATATATTTTGAACTAATAGGAATGTTTGTTAGTAATAAATCATTGTATTCTTATAATTTACTTGATTTAACTGTTTCTTTTCATTTTTATTAGATTTAAACTAGTTTCTACTAAACAACTGCTATTAATTTTTCTTATCTTTTAAAGAAATATTTTCAGAATCAAAAGCAGAAAAAATTTTAGTCTTTAGCCAAAATTGTGTTTATTCTTAATCACTGCCAGAAGTAATTTCACATTCTATGTTTTTAGGAATTTAAAAAAAAAATTAGATCACAAAGTTAAATATACAAACTCTGGCTCTAGACCTCAAAAACACATACATCACACAAATTATAATGTTAATTAATACTTCTGCATTTTTCAAAACTGTGTTGTGTTAATCAGTTTTAACAGACATGGTAAATTCAATTTATTCACAATGCTTTGGTTTTTATAAAATTCACCTCCTTATAACAGTTGAGGCTAAGTATTATAGTGCCCTAAGCAAGTTTTCTTTTGATATTTTCTAACAGCTAGTGTAAAATATTGATACTGGCACTTGACAGTACTCTAACAGAATCAAAAATGAAATTAGTCCCATATCAGCAAACACTGCTTTATGCCCTTAAACCACCATGATTATATTCAATGAAATTGTTTAAGTACACTCAGTTATTTTGATATGTAGATACTAACAAATATAGAATGACCTTTATAGACATGTTTACAATTGTTTTACAGCTTTTTTATAAAACTTATTTTAATGGAATATGATGAGGGTGAGCAAAGCTGACTAATATAAAAGTTCAAAAACTTGTTATTCAATAAGTTAATTTTAAGCCCCACTCATTCAGGCCTCTTGGGACTTGTTACACTGAGAAAGATCTATAGATTATTTTCTAATTTATAAAAATATAAATGACATCTGTGTAAATCTATTAGCTGAATTTTATTCTTGTGTAAATGAAAAATTTCAGAATCAAATCCTTTTTTGATAGAACATGAATTATTCTGAACATATGCATCTTCAACACATTTTTACAAATGTTCACTTTAAAAGGTTTAATTCTTTAGAAGAAAGTGTCATATAGCAGAATACTGTTTATTAATTTCATAAACTGGAAAATGTCTTTTCACTTATACAAAATGTAACAAAATCAAATTATTACAAAATTTGGAAAACACTTAAATGCACAGATATTTGTGCAAGCATTGCAACAATTTTTGTACACAATCTAAGCCTACAAAAATTATAAAACTTAAGATATATTCATAATTTATCTTTTCTGTTTTAAAATATCACAAAAAATTCTCACAAAATATAGTGACACTAATATAAGGTATAAACTGAAAGCTTTCAATGAAATAACAAATATATATATAAAAAATTTCCTTATTTTTTCATATCACTTCTAATGCATAAATCTAGATATTAGATCAAAATGCCAAACACATAATACTTAAAAACCAGGAATGCATAGAAACTGGAAGGTACACATATAATGATTGGCATTCCAAAAAGATGCAAGATTTAAAGAATTAATATTTTGTGTAACATACATAAGCACAGCAGTATTTCAGATAAATAATGCAAACACTAATAATTAGTCATATTTCACAATAACAACTATATTAGATGCAAAACAAAAAATATGGTTTACCACTTACTATTCATCTGTTATTTAAAAGAAATTTTTCAGTTTTACAAAGCACAGTCATTTTGGATATTTAAAATAATTCATTTAGGTATTTACAATAAGGAGATAATATTCCCTTGTCTTTGTTATAAGAAAAGTGTGAGTTTTAGATTCTACCAAATTTAAAGGCAATGTTTCTATTGGCAGATGAAGCTTTTCACTTTTTCCCTCCTAATAATTTAAACAAGCTTACAATAACATATATGTTACAAACATAGAAAACCCAACAAAAATTCTGTACTTCTATAAACTAATTGCCTCCAATTATTCAAGATGAAAACAAGCTCTACAAATACACCTAAAAATTTCTGTGCTTAAAACAACTTAGTCATGGGAAGTAAATGGAATTGGAATCCAGCACAAATTTTTGCCATAAAAATATTTGGCAAAATTAGAGCAAACAATTTAGAATACACATTTTTTTTTCTGTCTTTATTGCTTAAAGATACATTTAAGAAAATATGTATCTTACAGAAACATCACAATGATTAACAGTTTAAATTTACAGTGGTTCAGGTAACAGCAGATGCTAACTGTTCATAGGTTAGACTGAAATTCAAGTAAAATTCAGACAGAAGATAAATATGTTGTCTTATAACACTGACATTAACACTTAATTCTTGTCTATATAAATTCCATTAAACACAATATCAAGATTATAATATTTTAGATATCCAAACTGATTTAATTTTACTTTTCAAAGAAATCAATGTCCAGTCTCAAATGAAGAAGCTAATATATATGCTTAGCTTTATTACTTTCACATATGAAAAAACTAATAACAACCTGTCACACCATGCACCTATGTCTATTTTAGAATTAAAAAAAAATAATTCAACATAAAATTTTTGAGATCACATATTAAATAACAAAATCAAGAAATTTATAGTACTTGACTATAATGATAAGATTACCCCGACTTTGATTTACAGTAGCTCTAAAATATTTTACATTTAATGTGTAACTAAATTCAAAATAATTAATCTAATTTTTTACAATACTACTACTGGGAATCTTTCAAATTGTGGTGTAAAATTATCTCAATATATAAATCTTTTAATTTGTAATAAGAGTAAATTTAAATAATTTTATTAAACCTGAAAAACTCTGAATACATGGCTAAATGCATGGTAAAATTTTATACAAAATATTATTTGTACAAAATTGCACAAATTTGACTTAAGTTTACATAAATATTTACAAATAAAAACATGATAAAAAATATGGTTTCATTATAAAAATATACTAGGAAATATCTCATGAAATGAGTGACATCCAGGATCATTGTTAAACAAACCTATTAATAAAAGCTAAAAACAAGAATCAAATATTATAAGATCCTAAGGCAGAAAAAAGAAAATGATAAAACGAAAAAAAAAAATTACTTACGCATCACAGATGCAAGTGGAAGTAGAATAAAAAAGAATGAACACATAGGAATGCAACACATATTTGGAGAACACAAGTCTTTTATAAAAGCACTTTTTTTGAAGAAAAGTCAACATTATCACACATTACAAAACACACACTCACACATATGAAATTTACTTTGATATTAAACAACCTTTTTGTCAGGTAAAGCAAAAATTCAAGTTTTTATAATGTTGAATTAAATTTTAAACTGAGATAAGATTTTACTTGCAAAAATGCAATTAAATATTTAGGAATTCATTCTAATAGCCATGAAAAATTTAAGTTTAATCTTGAAGATAAAGAAATATGAGTTTTGGTAAAGATGCTGATAACTTTTTATTGTACGGACAATGATTTCATTAACATTCCTAAATGGACATATATAACTATGGTAATCTATCTATGCAAGTTAGTTGTTAATATTGCATAAATTCTAGCACTATAAATATCAGAATTCATAAAATGGCAATATATTTTTAACCAGTTTATGTCTTAACCTTTTCCAGCTTGGTGGGTTAAAAAGAGTGCCACCTAATTAAAATTTTTTTTCCTTAAATTCTATTCACTTGAGCTGTGTTTCAAATATATGATAGAATTGGTTTTTACTTACAGTTTTAGGTTGCAAATGGCAGAACATAACAGAGTTCTCCATTTTTGCATGAAAATTGGCTTAAGTAATCAATAAAAAGTGTCTTTAGGACTGCCCATTGTTTGAAGGATTTTGAAAATATTTATATATGTAAAATGTCATAAATTTTTCATTGTTTAAACTTATTTTCTAAAAAAAAAATATCATTATAATAATTTTAACGTTTATTTTTCACTTGAATTACGTGGTACCAAAAGCGTCCCACCACACACTTGAGATTTTCACCGACAGATGGTAGCACTGCAATTTTCCATTGTTTTGAATTAATTATTATTTTTTCCTGTTAATTTTGGTTAGTTTTTCAGCCATGTTAGTATCAGGGGCCTTTATTTAGAGGCTGTCACTGATACTAAGATATAGAAATAGTTGGTGAACAACAGAGGGAGCTTTTGTCCTCACAGGACAAAGGATTTGTACAAAAAGTGCCTCAAGAAGTTGCTTCCAAGAAAAGCGGTTGTATGACATTGTGGATGATCTAGCTAAAAATTCCAGCGAGACAGATGCAAACCTTGGCAGTTGCTGAAAGCCAAGGGAATATATTGACAATTGAGATCTGGGAAAGCAAGAATTTTCCATTCAAAATAGGAATTTTTTTAAATTGATAATTCTAAATAATTGTGATTATATATATATATGTGTGTAATAAATATTGAATATTTATTTTAAAGCAATTGTTGACGGTATTTTATTATATATCTTATATTCATTGATTTATATTATATACTGCAAAACTATTGTAATATCCACTATGGTGTAGCGAATGTCTTTGTTGTATGGTAGGACAAATGGTATCCCACCTCCCTCTGTAAAAATAATAAAAACAGCAGATTTTTTTTTTTTTTTTTTTTTTTTTTTTGGGGGGGGGGGTATAAAATATCTAAGTAAGTGCATCTGACCCTTTATACAATATTTTTTCCAGATTTCAGTTGTATTTTAATATAGCGTGTCGCAAAGGGTTAACCAGATCATGTAAGCCAAGTGACAAGCATGTACTTTAAAAAGCTCAAACTGCAGTTTAAGAGTTCAAAGATTGGGTATTGTCTTCCTCTGAAGAGTAGATCCCTGAGAAACAGGTCATAAAAACAGTGTCAGGTCGCTTCTGGCAAGAGGTTGACAATACCAGTCTTAATGTGTTGAACAAAACTAACATAAACATACTTAAAAGGCTTTCAAAGATATTTACACATTTTATTTTGCTAAAATCGATGAGTCCAAATCAAGGATAATTTAAGTGATATATGCATTTTTTTATGCATATATTCACTAACTTAATACTTTCCCCCTTGAAAGTACTGTTAGCATCAGAAATGAATATATTTAAACAACAGCTTGGATGATTTTAAGATCTGAATAGCTATTTCAATATAAAAATGTTATTCAAGTAGAACAGGTAATTGTAAAATCCTTCACTGTAAGTTTTGCAAGGAAAATCTTATCTAAGAAAAATAAATAAATAATAATCAAGATATGCTAATCCATATATATATTTATGGATAGTCATAATATCTTTACACGCACAATAAAAATCAAAAACATTAAATGCAAAGGCAATTTTAACATCAAATGCATCAAATAAAAATGCTCACCTTAAATATTATAACCGTAAAATTAAATACAAAAACACAAAGCATTTAAGTACTCACAGATATGACTGGTACAGATCACTATCAACAGATAGTGAATAAAGAAGGAATAACAAAGGAGACTAGGAAGAAATCTTATAAAATTTACTCTTTTCCTTTTTCTCCACACATAAAGCATCATAAATCACTTTTGAAATAAAAGTTTAAAAATTCTTACGAAATATGTTAAAATTACAAAAATGTTTATGCTTTTATTGACTAGTTAAAAATTACACATAATAAAACAGTAGTGCCCATATAAATACTTAAAATTGCAAAATATATATTGCTATATTATTTAAGTTTATATAAGTATTGATAATCAGTAAAACCTTTCTAGCCAGCCACCCCTCAAAAAGCCACTTTTTTTTTTTTTTTTTTTGGGGGGGGGGGGGGCATGACTAGCCACCATAGAGAAGTTTTAATAAATGTTTCTGAATTATATATCTTTCAGTTCCATTTAAACTGAAGAAAAATACTTTTAAAATAAAAAATTGCCATTTAATTATGAGATAAGAAAAAGTCTGCTATTAAAACAAATGGTCTGTATTTATTATCATCAGATTATGAGTCTCAATGTATTCTCTTTTACCTAAACTTGAATGGGCAATATAAAAACTTTGACAACAATTTAAATTTTATATAATCATTTTAAAACAAGATATGGCAATCTGTAGCAAGTTTTTGTTTTTGTTTTTATTCTAGCAAACAAATAAAGTCATAATAGATTGTCATTATAGGCACATTTTACCTACAAGTCTGTGGGTTCTTTTCTTCATTTTTTAAATAAGTAACAATAGTACAGAAGAAAGAAATCTAATGCAAAGAAAGGGAGAAGAGCTTCCATGTAAGCACCATTGCTAATATTGTTGATTACATTGTACATTTAAATATTATTTAAACAAAACAATATAATAATTTATATATTATAGTTTTAACAAACCTCAGATCTGTCAATAATATAAGCACTAACCAAAAAAATTTACTCTTTCTTGTACTTTAAAGTACCTTTTGAACTAGAGATGGAAAGGAAAAATAAAAAAATAAAACACACACAAAAGAAGAAAAAAATATTTATCTGGACACCACTGTTTTAAAATCTTTTGTCTAATAATGTAGTACAAAGTTTTATAATGATAAATACATTACCCATAATTATGAATCTACTTTTTTAAAATTACCCTGGCAGCTCTTATTAAAGGAGTCATTGATGAAAGACTTTCAGCTTTTAATAAAAATGGATGAGCCAATAATTCCTCTGCTGAAGCTCTCTTGTCAACATCTACTTCCAGACATCTATCCAGAAAATTGCACAATTCAGGAGAGAGTTTTTCCTTATTTTTTAACTTTGGCTTTCCATTTGTTGCAATGAGATATAAGGCTTTTAAAGGTGTCTCATTAAGGTATGGAGGTTCACCTTCAATCATTTCAATGACCATGATTCCTAAACTCCAAATATCAATCTTATTGCCATATTGTTTCCGTGTAACCACTTCTGGTGCCATCCAGTAAGGTGTTCCAACAACTGTCTGTCTTTTTTCGTCAGGAGAGATTTGTGCGCAAAACCCAAAGTCGGTGACTTTTACTGTCCCATCCATACCCAATAGTATGTTGTCACTTTTTATATCTCTGTGGATGATTCCACTGGAATGCAAAAATGCAACAGCACGTAAAGTCTCTCGACATACAGCAGCTATCTGACTTTCATGCATGAAAACTTCAGTCACAACATCAGTTAAAGGTCCACCTTCTAAGAATTCCATTACAACCCACAGAGATCCATCTACTAGGTAACTTTCAACAAAGTTAACTAAGTTGGGATGCCTAAAGATATAAAATTAAAATATATCATGACAAAAATATAAAAAATACATGCAAGAATAGCATTATAATAAATCATATAATTTTATAAAACCTATGCAGTTTAATTTTATTTACTCCAACTGCAATTTAATCCAGTTTATAAACCAAATTTCAGCGGTAGATGGGGGAAAAAAAAAAGTCCCTCATTCCTACTTGTTTTAATATAGAATTAGACTGAGTCTTATGATTTTTAAGATAAAATGCTCTCAGCAGATTTCAAAATTATTTTTTATAAGACCTAAAGATTTTAAAAGCACCTCTCAGTCATTTTCTTAAAATTTTAAAACAGTTATTTCAAATTCACAGAATGCCTATGCTGCAAAGAAACGCATGCTTTGTACTGATTTTCAATATGAGATGTTAAATTCAAGAATTCTAAAATAAACAAATAGTTTTAGATTAGTCATTGATTCATTAATTTAATGGTTTTACCAAAAAAAGAAAAAAATATATATAAGAATTTCTTTGAAAGGATATAATTGTTGCTAATTTAATAATTCATTGAAATGATTTCAATTCATCATTTTGACCTAATAAATGATAAACTAATTACAATAACTAGGAAATATAAAAGGAAAGGATTTCCCAGTCTACTGATGATCACTAGTGTCATTAACATCAGAAAAATTTATAACTAAACAAACTATAAAAATACTCAGTTCAAGATTTTAAATACAGGCGAAGTTGCTATATTACTTGTTTAAACTGGAAACTTTGGCAAAATTAAAAAGGCAGAAATGTAAATCTGTCAGAGTTATAACAACAACACCTTAGTGCTAATAAAATATAAAATAATGGTCCTATAAATAAAAATAAAGAAAATACTTAATTACCTGTTTTGCTGCATGACTTTTATTTCCGTGATAATCAACTCTTTTTGCGGTTGCTGGTCAATATCCATTGTTTTAATAGCAACCTTTTCACCAGTTTCCTTGTCAATAGCAGTGTATACTAAACCAGATGCTCTGGAATTTAATTCAATATTAACAAATATTTCATTATATAAATGTTTAAGTATTCTATAAATATAAATATTTATGCATTCAACTGAGTTAAACAAGAGTCAATTTATTAATGACTTTTCTTCACATCTAAAGAAGTATTAAAATATTTCATAGCATAATAATAAACACTTTTTTATTGATGTCTTAGCTATAAAATATATTACATTTGTTAACTGTATTTATAGAACAATAAAAAAAATGATTGTAAACTATATAAATTTTAACAAGTACAATAATAAATATGTCAAGCAGGATAACAAAAAATAGATTGATATATAATACATTTTTTTTTTAAAATTCAGGCTAATATTTTTTTGTAGGTTTTTCTAAAATATTAAGGACTAAAAACCAAAATAATTTTTTACAACTGTTTTATGGGTTAATTTTTCATTCTTTCTCGTAACATATGCATTGGGGACCTTTTTTTTTTTTTTTTTTTTTTAAACAGATTCCTACTGATACCAGAAATTAAAAATTTCAATAATTTTTAAACTGATCATTTTCATGCAAATAATCTTAAAGTTTAATAAAAATCAGTATACATAAAATTAAAAAAAAATTTTTCTGTCAATTTTAAAATAAATAAAAAAATAAACACAGAGCTATTTTGTTTCTTGGTATACTGAAAATTTTAAAAATTTATTATTAATGGAAAAATTATTTCCAAACAGGATGGGAAAATATGGAAAATCACAAAAATTAGTGCAAAAAAATGGAGAATACTCATTTTTCTGAATTATTTCTCCAAAATGTTTTTAATGATATGGTATAATAAATGTAAAAAAAAAAAAAAATCATTTATAATAGAGAAAAAGAAAAAGAAAAAGTAAAAAATTTCTGAAGCTAATGCAGATTCTGTCTGTAATTCACCTAATTATCAAATGGAAATTTTTCTAAGAACCACAGAAAATAATTGGCTTTTACAGATAAGAAAATTCTTACAATTTACACAAGAAAAAAGTAAACATGAACACTAGAAAATATGTGCATCGAATCATCAAATGCTTTGCCATGAGATATTTCTAACATTAGAATTACAATGCTAAGTAAAATTATTATGCATAACAATTTTTAAAAAATTTCAGGAATAACCGTTGGACCTGAAATATTTGTTACATTTTAAGTAAGTATATGCATGCACATAAAATTAAAGAATTCAAAGGAAAAAATTGAGATAAAGGGTCCTGCTTGACAGAAAAACCTTAAAACTTAATTTGTCTGAATTTTAAAATTTTTCATAACTTTCGGGAAAGTTTCATCAATATTTTCAAAAATTAAAAAATTTAATTTTCATTAAAAAAATTTTCTTATGTTAAAATGTAAGTTAATTTATTTCAAATAAAAAGAAAAAACAAAGGAAATTCTCAGGCAACTTATTCAAGATCTGATAAATACATTTATTTAAAAAAATAAAACTTCACGAATTACTGCAAAAAAATTTTAATATCCTATTCATGGTTTTGAAGCTCTATTGGAAAATTACAATCCAGTACAAAAATTATCCCAATTTTAAGATTAAAAAAAAATTTCCAGTGGTAGGCAAAATACTAGAAGAGAGAAAGGAAAATAAAACTTTATATGAATTCAATTCCAAAATAAAGCCATACGTAACAACAGAAAGGAAAATCATCATTTGCCCAAAATTTCTCTTGCTTGCCAATTCTACTAGAAATTTTAAGACTATAAGGATTACAGTTTTAAAAATATAAGGAAGGGTAAAATGTGCCCACTTCTGCAATTTCTAACTTTAAATGAAAAATACATTTCATAGATGGCTTTATGCATTTTGGATTCTGAAAATAACAACCTTATATAGAATTGAGAAAAAGGCATATGAAAGTATTTAAATTGATTACAAAGGAAGATTCATGCACTTCACGTAGGAACTAGATTTTTTTTTCATATTCCTAATTTCATGACTTCTGGGGGACAGCTGTAAATATAGTTAACAGCAGTAGTGGGATTCAGCCAGTTCGCACCGGTTCTGTTGAAGCCCACTGTTAGAAGTCAGCACCATTTATCGGCATATTTTATTTATAAAAGATCGCTATCCCTAAATTTAATTATATCCCGGCAACTATACACAAATAAAAAGCATCTAAAAATATAAAAACTTGTTATTTCTTTTTTAATTTTAATCATGTATCCTAGGATGTTAGCTTTACTGTGAAGTACGTTGTACGAAAGCATCGAACGACATTTTAGTAAACAAAATGCCATGTTAGAAAATGACGTCACCGTCATTTTCGGTGAAAGTTAAACTCTCATTGTATTTTCATTCGCTAAATGCAAATAATCAGGAACATTCAAATTTTCTATCAATATTCAAATTATTGTTTTGCTTTGTGATTGGCTGCTTGAAATGTAACTGCAGCTTGTTAACCTTGTTCTTGGACTATAAATACGGAATGAAATTGTAGTTCAGTGGTGGTGTATCGCTGTTGCATAGATTTATTTGTGGTACTTGACATGTTATAGTCTTGTATCATATTTTTGTTACTTAATTGTTTCTTTTTTTACCGGGAAATGTAGCTGGTTAGTGTATTTTTTTAAAAATGTTTTTAATCCTTTAAAATTAAATAATAAACGACTTTAATTTTATCTTAAATTTGGTTTAGCTCAACTTTATTTTATTTTTTTTTATGTTGAAACTTAAGCTTTAATTTCTGAGCCATTACCATGCTCAGCACCACTGCACAAATAATGCTGCTCGATTGGGTTTTCGATCTTCTATATCGAGACCCTATTACCAACCACTGGTTAACAGGCTATTATAAAAAACTGATAGCGTAATTCATTAAGTATAAAAAACTGCTATAAAAGAGTTTTTGTAGTCTGTTCTGAAAAGGAGGGAGCAAAGAGTTGATAACAATTTCCTATAGATTATTTGTTGCAATGTATTCAGACGCTAGAAAAATCAACAGCTGTAAGGAAGGACTTTAGAGCTGATTACACTGATTAATATTGCACCGATGAATATACAAGTAAAAAAAATTTATTTTTTAATTGACATAAGCCCTGACACATCCACAAAAAACTTCAGCTATCTTACATTACCCTGTTTCCTAAATCGTCAAAGACTGTATACAAACTGTGATAATGACAGATAAAAATATATTTCTTGAGACAAACTGTAATTTCCCTAATAACTTCTCTCAAAATCTAACAGATCATTCTTAATTTTGTAAAACTGACTAAAAATCCATAACAATTACTAAAAATGAGTAACATTTAGCAGCTATGTAAAAATCAATGATATATTAGGCTTGTAATCCATTTAAAAATACTTCATACAATACATACCATACAATACATATCAGGATTAAACAATTAAAACTTACCCAGAGCCTATTTTTTTCACCAATGTATATTTCATCTGTGGATCCCCAGGTGATACAATATTCTCTAAAAATAATATTTTATATATAGATAGATAGCTAGATAAATGCTTAACATAAATAAGTATATCCTACATAGCAAAAAAAAAGGCAGAAATTTTCCAAAAAGAGATAACTTGAATACAGATAGACACATGAACAAAATACATAGAATAATAAATATTTAGAATTTATAAAATGACAATTAGAACAATATAATTTTTATCAAAACATTTTTTTCTAACTTTGGACCACATTAATTTATCTTTTCAATGGGGTTTCAAAATTTTGACTCTATAAATTATGAAGCACTGGTGGTTGTTGTTATTGCTCCCAATGCCCCCTGACCAGAAATTTGACTCCAGGTCCATATAGGTTTATTGTGCTGAGTAGTGCAGCTCCTGTTTATAATAGCACCATGAGGGTCAGAGTTCAATTTGGCTAGGTGTCATCACAATTTTGACTGAGCATCTCCAGGGGTGACATCTAGGGAGATCGTACTTTCCCCGCCCACTAACCTCATAGAAGGACCTTCCAGTCTACAGATTTAACATGCCCATATCTGCCCTAGACATGAAGGTATTTAATCGCACTTGTCGGGATTCAATCAGAGCACCCTCAGGAATTAAAGCTAATGCATAACTACTAGGTTACCTTGGGCCTATGAAATGGTAGGACAACTAAATGAAATTATGAAAACAGTATGAGACTAGGCATAGTACTGTACTAGCATATTCAGATTATAAAAAATTGCCACATTGAATGAAATACCATTTGACATACTCTCTATTAGTCTTCTTGCTAGGATTTTTAAAAAAAAAGGAAAAAAAAAATTACCGACGATTTCTAAACCTAAATTAAACAGTAGTCTGTTCAGCAACCAAAAATAAAAAAAACCCACCAATTACATTTTGCATGTATTTTGACATTATACTACGCCACTCTCTACAACTGCTTACAAATTCCAGAATTTGATTAGATTACGAACTGTGTACATTCCTGTACATACCCTTCATAACCACAGAACACAAGTCTCAGAATCATGGATAATCCATCCCTGGAATGTTTTTGAACATTCCATAGTTATCATTGATAGCTCCTTGATAACAGCCACAGGGGGAAAACATCACCAATAACTTTAAACTCTTTTTAGTCAAATTAAAATCAGTCAGACCCTGATTAGGGTAAGTTGCTGAAAAACAACATAACTTTAATTTAATTTAAAAACTATCTACATTTTCTCCTATTTTCTTTCATTCTTTTACAGGTTAATATAGAAAGCACACAAACAGATGTCCACTGATCAGTCATCTTTTTTCAATCATTTGAAAGTGACAGAACTTTCTAACTCATTCCTACATATGAATGAGAATGGGCTGCTTTCTTAACACAACCATACAATGCCAATTAAATGTTGATGTCTGCTTGGATTTGGCACCATTAGGTGTTGCAAATTGAAAGATATATTATTTTTGGCGCACTGGTAGCGCCACCTGGCTGCTTCGTGTTTTGCACGAAGCGTGTATTTAGTTGGTAATCTTGAACAAAATAATGCCTGAAGCTTGAATTCTTGGTTGTAATATATTTCTTGAATTTCTTCATTAGGGTTAACTGCAAATGCTAATTCATTATCTTTTTTTATGGGTAGAACACTAATAAATCCCCAATGAGAATTAGATAAATAAATAAAGGGAATGGTAGTCAAGATTTTAAAAAAATAAATAAATGAATAAAATAAAAAAAGATTTAAACTAGAGACACTTTTTTTTTCAAGACAAAGAATTAGAAAAGAGCTGAAATGGAATCACTTCTCTGTATAAGTCTACTACATACTGCAGTCTCTTCTATTAGCTATGAAATCTATAACAAATCTGTGAGCCACACCATTGAAAAATGGCTGTGTTGATGAGCCACTGCTGGGCATCATCAAAGTCCAGGTTGACCTCTGGTGCTAGTTAAAAATTCAAGTTACCTTCATGAAGTTGAAACCTGTTAGCAAAACTTGAGTTTCCCCTATTTAGAGGTTATTTGTTCAAGTTAGTATTTAATGTCAAGTACCTTGTATTCTTGTGAATAGACATTCAGTGTGTTTTGCGCCCAAAACAAAACAAAAAATTCCCTACAATGATCTTTCATGGGTATAATTACTTTCTATCGGGAACTTGCATTAACTAATGCATGAAGTTTAATCAGTGTTTCCTTCCCTATTTTCTAAATATAATCAATCACTGATTTTCACCTAAAACTGGATTTTTACTTGAATTGATGTTAGACTGTACCCCCTCAAAAACTATGCAACAAACTGCACATTATGCGAAAAACAAATTATGTTAAATCATGCAATTTCCAGATTATTGCATAACTAATATGGTTTTAATTTTGAGCAATTAAATGTTGAACACATGAAAAAATTTAAATAGCAGTAAATACATTAAAAAAATGCACTTATATCCCTTCCATTTTAGGAATCAAGATTAATCTAGTATCACAAAACTGTTCTGTGTAATAATAAATCCATACAGAAAATTTGCTTTTTTTTCAAAAGACTTCACAATCTTTGAATGTTTCTGAAGAACTTCCGGTACAGATGTGTTAGACACACCTCGTTGCCAAGATGGTGATTTTTTATTTATTTTTATTTTTTTTTTTTTTTGGGGGGGGGGGGGGGGGGAGCACCCACCTAACAAACATCTCATTAATTTTAAGGTTTTAGTTTTTGTATTTAAGCAGCCGTTTTTAGATATATATTTTTAATACAGTCGTTTTTAGATATATATTTTTAATACAGCCATTTTTAGAGACTTTTGCGTATGTTTTAAAGTAGCGGTTGAGCATTTCTGTTTAGGTTTTGAATTTTAATACAGCCGTTTTTAGATATATTTGCGTATGTTTTAAATAAGTGGTTGAGCATTTCTGCTAAGGTTTTGAAGTTTAATACAGCCGTTTTAGATATTTTTGCGTATGTTTTAAAGTAGCGGTTGAGCATTTCTGTTTAGGTTTTGAATTTTAATACAGCCGTTTTTAGATATATTTGTGTGTTTTAAAGTAGCTGTTGTGGATTTGTGTAATGTTTTTGAAAGTTTATTATTGCCATTGGTAAGTTTGTTTTGCATTTTAAGCATAAAATGTCTGCGTAGACCTGTTTTGGCGACAAAAAACTTTTGTCGCCAACTTGTCGCCAAGGGAGGTGCATCTGGCACATCTGTTCCAAACTTCCATAACCATCAGTGACTGAATTTCATTAGCATATCTCCGACTCAAAATCTCTGAACTTAAGTATCTGACTAAATGAAACATTGGGTAATATAATCACTGACATGGGGTAAAATTGAGTAATGTAATCAAGTGTCACTACAACTAAAAATATTTGATAAATACAAGAATATTTTTTCAAATATTTATTAGATACTAAACTTTTTTTTTAAACACATATTCATTCTTAGTCATATCATAAACTAAATATAAAATACAGAAGGCTCTCTGTTTAACGAATTTCAAGGGACCATGAAAAATCGTCCTTAAGAAGAGATCGCCCTTAAACAGAATTTGTGAAAAGATAACATTTCCCATAACGTCAGAGGGGCTGGGACTGGGAAATATCGTCTTTAAATAGAGATCGTCGTTAAACAGAGAGCCAACTGTATCTTAATCTTATCCAATAACAGTTATGCTAAGTTGCCTAGCTGTTATTGAATAAGATATTTTATATTTAGTCTATGATAATATAAACTTTAACTATTACAATAGGGCTGTTAAACCATTATAAATCTAAGTAATAAAATGTTCTAATAATGGAAATATCAGATGACTCTGTGAAATTTATCAATTAAATAAATGACTCATACTTTGAAATACCTTATAATCAAATATTATAAACATCAATTTTGAAGGTTATATATGTATTTTTAAAAGAATACAGCATTCAACTTTAATATATTGCATTTCAACTCCATAAACAGAAGAATCAATTTTAAACATTTAAATATTTAATTCAAAGATAGATGTATTTCTCAGTCATGAGTACGTTAAAAAATAAATCATAACTTACTCAGTTTTTCCATTACTTCAGTATCAGAAAGTTTCTTTTTCTCTTGTCGTCTCCTTAGTACAGGCACTTGTGGACGTACATCCACTTGTGCATTCAAGGCCTCCAAATCAGCAGTAATTTTGTCAATGGTATCACTAGCCTAAAGCACAAATTAAATATATTACATATTAATATATTAAATATTAGCATTCAAAAGCTAGAAAAAGAGGCAACTCTCAACAGAGCTATTATCATACTATACTATAACACAATGCTGAAAAGAAAATTATTAACAGAGTACCCCCTTTATTTTTGATAACTTTGTTACTACTTCTATGGCATACCATTATGTAAACCTGGGCTCCAAGACCTGTGTTTTACAATAACCATATAGATTTATGGGTGTTTTTATATAGCAAAATATTTATATTTATTTCTTCTTATAATCATGAGTGAATCACAATGAGACAATTTAGTGGAAAATACTGTTTTACAATAACATTAGTATCTGTTTGAATGTAAGATGATACACGAGGAGATCAGTTTGGTTGAACAGTGATATACCGCCCTCTTAGGAAACCATACCAGAATTTTGATATTTCTCATGTAATGTCAAAGATGGATTCAATAATCTCAAATATGATATCTTATCAAACTTCAGAACCAATTAAACTATTTTACCTCACTCAGAAGAGTGTGTAGAGATTTTCTGGAGTGAACAGAATCTCAACAAAAGACACAAATTCTCTTAAAACTGATACTGTAAATGATCACATGATGGCAAAACAGGCAATAAATAGGTAAAAATTGTCACACCTGGATATCTAAAATAGAACTGCTAACACAACTCACTGAACTTTGTGAGAAAACGGTAAATAATTTTGGAAATCAAATTAAACAAAATCAAGAAAGCAGATTTAAAAACCATTAAATCTAGCTAAATACTACGCTTTTTAAAAGTTTGTTGTTCCTTACTTCAAAACATGTAACTCCCAGACTTACTAAAGACTCATCTTGGAAAGAAATATTTATTTATCAAGAGTATATATACTGCTAATTTTCAAAATCTAGAGGCATAAACATCATACACAGTGTTTTAATAGCTTTCAAATACATTTTAAATATAACATTTTTTATTTTAGTTTGTGCATTCCTCCTTTTAAATAAAGTTCTTTTCAAAAGAAACAATATGCTAAATAAATAATTGGTACAAAATACGAAATATTTACTCTTGTTACAGCAGTAATTCCCCACAAAAATTCATAGACATTTTATGAGAAAATTATATTCAATGTTCTCTAACAGACAAATAGAAAAAAGTCTCTACACCCTGAAAGGTAAGGAACCAAATACAGAAATTATACTCAGGAGATTTTCATAAAATGTCACCAAACAGTGGTAATTATTTCAACCTAAACTGAATAATATAAAAAAATAAGAGTAAATTCAACCAAAAAATAATAAAAGCCCACAATTTAAAAAGTTTTAACATTTCCTACATATACTACATTATAATGAATAAAAGCCCATTTTTTAAAATGATACAGTAAAGACTATATATCTTACTTAAAAAGGTAAAAGGTGAAAAGAAAAGTAGTAGTTTGAAAAAAAAAATATTTCATGTAACCCATTTAAATATGTAAATTTTTAAGGTAGTCAACAAGCACAGAAATAAAAACCTATATTCAGCTCCCCAATGTATCAAATGGAAAATGAAGAAACAGCAGAGATAACTCATACAAAAATTTTGATTGACAATGAAGAGTTAGATGTAGATAATTTTCTTTTATTCTTATCTATATAAACTTAAAAAAAATTGGAAGAAAAAAAAAAAAGAGAGAAAAATGCACTTGATTTCTGGCTTATCTCTTTAATTATCTATTATCTATTTAATTTGTCTTCTGTGTGTTGTTAGCCTATAATTTACTGGAAGTTAAAGCTTTTAGGAGATATTCTGAATCTGAATATCTCTTTTAAATAAAATGACTGAATAAATCAACTCACAAAATCAGACGACATTCCCTAACACACTACAAACTATTAAATATATAGCAACAAACTTTAAAGTTAAACTTCTCTTCTCAGTCTTTTATAAAAAGACTTTTTTTTAGTTATCCATATTTGAAAAATTAAAATTTGCTGCTAATATTAACATTGTTTTATAATTACTTTTTCCTTAATGACAAATCTCTGACTCAGGATGTAAAAAAAGTTACCAAATCAATAAGTCTAATGGCTGAGATTCAATGAATGAATGAATGAATCCTGCAGCATACTCCAACCAATTTCCTTTCTAAGCAGTAGATTGAGCTCTATGATGTTATGAGAACCTGAGCCCTCCCACTCCTTTATTATTTTTTTTTCCTGTGTCACAGGAAAGGTCACACTGACTGCCTCTTTATAAACATTTTTTAAATAAAATGACTGAATAAATCAACTCACAAAATCAGACGACATTCCCTAACACACTACAAACTATTAAATGTATAGCAGTGTGACAGCCTGATATAAAATAGCCCTTGTCAGATAGTTGTCAGTCGTAAAAGAGAGATTTTTTGCCAAAGTGGCACAATTAGTCCAGTGAATAGAATTCATAGTCTCATGTGTTGAACATGAGAACAAACTGGTGAATCGACTACACATATGTGGTGCATTTGTTGTTGTAAAAAGTCCCGACCAGATAAGAGTCTAAAATTTGTGACAAAAATAGAATGAAGGTCTATCGGAACTGAGAGATGAAACCTATACACCCCAAAACTTTCCAATTGCAGCCTCTTTATGCTGATTTAAAACATAGCACTGAATCTTATAACCCCCTTATTGAGAGCTGATTTCCCAGTCCTGTAACTGTCTTGGGAACTGAAATAATAGGGCTGACCCTAAATGCTGACTGCTGATCATACAGGATAATTATTTCAGAACTGCTTAATTTTTTTTTAAAATAATAATTTTAAAAAATGCTTTCCTTTTTATCCCATAGAAGAAGGGGAAAAACGCTTGATTAGCATCTTCAAGAGATAAAAAACCACAAGAAAAATGATTCTTTTAAAGCCACTTTACTTAAGAAAATAGAGAAATTCTTACAAAAAAATATACATTCTGTCAAATAAATACTGGGAATGATTCATTTAAAAAAACTTACATAAATGGAATTGAAAAGAAAGCTTTCCCTAAGATGGGTCCCATGTAGCTAATTGTTGCCTATAGTTTTGGCGCCGTTGTGGCAACAATTTTTTTCACCTGCTGTTATTTTCAAAAGTGGTACTCAAGTATGTTCTATTTTTAAAATGTATAAAAGTATCAAACAAAGAGTTTGGCTCAAATTTCGTGTTGCTAATGAAATTTCTTGTGCTAAATCATTGAAGATATTGGAGAAGACCTATGGTGAGTCAGCTTTATTGAAAATAAGAGCATGCAAATGGTACAAAGCATTTAAAGAAGGCCAAGAAGTGGTTGAAGACTTGCCTCATTCAGATTAACCTTCAATGTATTTGACTGATGAAAACATCTACAAAATGAAGGAAATGGTGACGGAAAATGGTCATTTAAGCTTAAGAGAGATGACTCATAAATCCGTTCACACCATTTTAATTGATATTTTGGCCACGAGACATTTTGCGGCATTACTTGTTCTGAATGAGCAGAATTTTCCTTAAAAAGAGTACTGCAAACAGGTTGCTGAAGACATTCTTGAACAAGCCAATTTGGATTCTTCATTCATGAAACATATCATAATGGATGACAAAACATGTGTTTATGAGTTTTACATGCATATCACTCAACATGCTTTCAAATAGCACTTCGACTATTTAAAGCATCTTTACTGAAAAAAACATGAGAAACTCAACTGAAAAAGAAACGAAACTGAAAAAAAAAGCTTTGATAAAAAAACAAAACGGAAAAATAATTCAAGTCCTGAAAATAAAAGTCATGTTGACTGTTTTCTTTGACTATCGTGGTGTTGTCCAGACAGAATTCCTTATGAGAGGCAATCAGTCAACAAACAATATTATCTGGGCATTATGAGGCATTTGAGAAAGAATGTAAGACAAAAAAGGCCCGAGTTATGGAAGAACAATTCTTAGATTCTGCACCACAATAATGTATTGGCCCATACATCTATCCTCATTGCGATTTTTTTTACCAAAAACGCAATGAATGTCATTGACAAAACTTTGTATTCACCACATATGGCCCCAACTGACTTTTTCCTGTTCCCCAAACTCAAATTACCATTTCATGGAAGTCATTTTTAATCTACTGAAGACTAAAACGAAATTTGCTGAAGGAGCTCAAAGCCATGGGGCCCATTTTAAAGGCAACAACATAAATTTGGATGATGAAACCAATATTTTATTTTATTGAATTATTCCCAATATTTATTTGATAGAATGTATTAGTTTGAAATGTTTAATATGTACACAGAAATTAAAAGAATGAAAAATTAAACAGCTGCATACTAGAGCTAAATATGAATTTGATTTTACCTGTTTTTCTTCATCTTGAATATCATTCTCAAACTCTGGTGTAAGAGTATGGTTCTCAGTAGCTTGGACATTATCTTCCTCAGTTTCTTTAAAAAAAAAAAAAAAAAAAGGGGGGGGGGGGAAAGAGGATATAAACAAAAATATTTTTGAAAAAAGAAGTATAAAATAACCAGCAAATGAAATGCATATACCAGTGATAGAATCTTCTATTTCCTGTTCTTCTTCTTGAACAGTTTTCGCAGTAGTTATAAATTTCACATCACCAGGTTTCTTCTTTATGGAATGCACATAATACTTAAGGGCTTGTAAAACTGCTGTTGGATTCTGACACTGTTCTGTTTTACTACAACAGAAATATATTTGAATACATTCAAGAAAATAGTAATCGCCACATTAAATAGAAATTTTTCTAGGTAAAATATTCCTCTAACTTTTTGTTAATATGTAATTTTTCTGGGTCGAAATTATATACGAAAAAAAAACAAAACATGTTGTTAACCATACATTGTATGTATGCTCGAGCGTCATATTTCTGGATTTCAGTTAAGAAAGAATATCCACAAATTTCTGACAAGGCCATTGCAATTTTGCTCCGATTTTCTATGACATACTTATGCGAACAAAGTTTTCGACACTGGTTCTAATTGAAAATGACAAACGATCATATTTAAAGGGCCTTGACCATGGACTGTAGCTCTTTATTATAGAGCCAAATATAAAAAGCATATTTATCAAAACAATCTCAAATATCTCATTAATAAATTAGTTATGTTTAAATTAACTTTGATTTATTAGGTTTAAGTAAAGACCAAAAAACAAATTTTAATATAAAAATTAAAAATTTAAAGAGAAAATTTTTTTACTTGTAAACTATAATTTTATATTTTTGTTCATGTGCTGGTGTACAGTTCAAAATGATTTATATAAAACTAAAATGATTATAATTATCTTGATACATAGAGCTATTTTGTT
Source organism: Dolomedes plantarius (assembly GCA_907164885.2). NCBI lineage: Eukaryota > Metazoa > Arthropoda > Arachnida > Araneae > Dolomedidae > Dolomedes > Dolomedes plantarius. Next base: position 131,158,086 of record OU015498.1, on the reverse strand, counting down.
GTGTTTTTTATCTAATAAAAACATATACGTATTTATTGTAATTTATATATTTGCAAGCTTTTTCTTGTGGTGTGCCGCGGAATTATTGAAAAAAATGTTGTTGTGCCGTAGAAGATAAAAGGTTTCAGAACTCTGCTATAAACTAATACTTTCTAATAACTTTTCCAGCTTCTTTTTTCAGTGACATTGCAGTGAGTTAATAATAATTTGGACAAGTTATCATTAAGAAAGCCATCTTTACAAGTATAAACATACATGAAATTTAAAACACTAGGGTTTATACCAGGCCTGTGCAACTTGATATGGGGTGAGGGACGTATTACTTTATGGAAAGCTGTTGCGGGCCACAAGAAAATAGGATACAGGGGAAAGTGAAAAATATTATATCTAACAAAAAATAGATTACTGATTATTTTTAAAAATTAAACAAACATTAAAATTCCTTATTTGTAAATTCCTTTTGTAATATCATAAATCTAAAAATAATACCTTATATTTGCATGTTGTAAAAGTCTGAGCCATGGTTCTGGCAAACCTACAATTTCACCAGTGAACTGATTGAAACCAACATGAATATTGTGCTTAACAGAGAAAGGTATTCCAATTTCTGAGGGAGCTTGTTCTTTCTTTGATGTTTTCTTTGACGATCTCAGTTTTGTAAAGAGGCTCATGTTTTGAAAAGAAAATCTATAATAAAATATATAACAATATAATCATCAGAAATACATAAATGAGGTTAAGAATTTATCTCAAAAAAGATAAGATCAAAAGAAACTAAAAGATAGGTTCACACTTATAAAAATAAAATTGAATTAATTATAAGATATTTACTAATCATTCTTTAACATTAATCTTCAATTCAGGAAGACTATTATTTTTTCAGTCAACAAGCATTACTAAATTATGGATAATAATGAAAATGTGTAACAGTAAAAATTATAAGTTTATGACTCAGTTTAAAAAATAAACATTTCCAAAAGCTTTTAAGTTCATAAACAGTAATTAATAGTGAAAAGTATCTAACTCTCACCTCTGTGACCAACAGGGTTGAGTTAAATGAAGATAAAATAAATATTTTAAATTTGCATTGCAAATTCAAAATCAAAACATACATTTTTAAGTTCATGAAGAAGGTTAACTGTAGTCTGGATTTGTTATAAATACATATAGACTTCCAAATATTGTATATTTTTTAAGATATTTGACTTTTAACTCAGAAAATATAAAAAAATCTATTGTAAAAGAACACAGCCAAAATGTTATTCAGCAATTTTGGAATAACCAAGAGCAAGATATTAAAAATCTTAATGTGTTTAAAAATTTATAAACATCACACTGGGGTAATCTTAATGTGTTTAAAAATTTATAAACATCATTTGGGGTAATTAATAACATGCCACTGTTAGTAAAAATTTGAGTTACTTATTAAAACAAATATGTAAAATCCTTTGTATAACAATAGGTATAAAAATTACCATAAAAATTTCAGCACCTGAGTCACTAGCTATTCAGACACTAATTTTAGAAGCTCTTAATAAAATTTAATAGTACTCTGCATTAAAGTACTTGTGCTAGCTATATATAGGAAGAACTACATCAAAAATTTGAATGGCTTCTTTTGAAAGAAATTCGACCAGATTCAACAGTATTGAAAAGAATATTGAAAAGTCCTTATTCCAGTACACTTTTTGGCATTCTTGGGGATAATGATTGGATAAAATATAACTTACAGATCAGAAAAAAAGCTTACTTAACAATTTGTAATGAATGAATACCAAGAAATATTTCTTGCTGTATTCTAAGATAAAACAAACCTATGTTAAAGGGTTTGTTTAAAATAAGGATTAAATATAGTCAAAGTAACATTACCAATTACATTAAATAGTCTAGAAAATTCAGAAGAAACTATTTTGATAACTTTATAACAGAACAGTGTCTTACAAGTTACCTTATCAACAGATGTCATCAGTCTAAACTGGCCAGTTCTATAACAGACCTGCTCACTCGAAGTAGAGAAATGAATTAGCAACAAAAAAAGATTATTGAAAGATTAGTCTTAAGCTTATAAAATGATTGTTTCTATTTACAAATCAACCAATCAAGTAAATCATACAATTCATAGAAAATATATCATACTTAAAAAGTTTATTTTCAGACTTGATGAATATATTAATGATTTTTAGTTTTTTATATTGATTATAGATAAAAGTATCTATTCTTGATAATTTTATGTAATTTTTGTATTACTATTAAGAAACTATTTAGAAGTAATTAGTACACTAAACATACAACCAAATAACTAACTCCTAAAAAATCAAGTTATTAAAAAAAAAAAAAAGAGTTTTACATAATTATAATATGACATTTAATGAGTGACATAAAAGCAATTTTTTTTAATGCTGAACACTTACACAGAAGCACCTACCATAGGAGCTATTACATTGGGCTGCCAATGAATGGTAATTTTATTTAACCCATTAAGCACCATTATATGAACCGCATCGTCTAAATAGAATCTAACATATTTAAGTACATTACTTGTCTCAAATGATTTGCATTTATGCTTGTATCTTCCACGTAAGAACATCCAAGCTGTATGTTACACTGAATTTAAGGAAGTAAGTATTTGAAACCTTCTGAAACGAGTATTCTATATTTTTTACGGAAATAAATATGCATTTTTTAAATCTACAGAGATTTCATTGCCAATTCAGCCTGGGTCTCTACAAGTGTTGACATTTCTTTGGATTCAATAGCGAACATTTTATTTGCTTTTTTTCTAATTTAATAATTTCTTTTCCTTCAATTTGTCTCCTTTCATACTTGTATCATCGTCTGAAGTATCACTTGTAATGGGTCTTTTTCACTTCTTACCATTTATTTTCTTCTTCTCAAGATTTCTACCTTCCCACTGTTTAACTTTTAGTTCAACTTGTCCAAAAACATCTAGTGGAATCACTTCACCTAAATCATTAACTGAAATATTTTCTTCATTAGTTACCTGACCAGGATCGGAGGGCAAACAGATAGATTGCATATCTAAAGTCAAAATCTAAAGATTCTTGAATTGTCAAAACCTTTTTTGCCATTTTTTAAGATGATAAAAAAATAGTTTTCAATAAACCTGACCATCTTATACAGTCTAGACACAAATAAATTTAGTTGAGAGTTTGTGTTTTATTAAAATAAGTAATATAACAAAATTTCAGGTGGTAGACAAAAACGAGGAGATATAGCAAACCAGAAAAAAATACATAAGAGGAAAATATATTGCTTTAAAATTATACATTCACCATGCTATTAAATTATGACTAACACAATAAAATATTTAAATATATTTTGACTGTTTACACATTCTAAATATTTTCTATACATAACTAATGATGAGGAGAAATTAAGAAAATAAAGTACACTTATGGTTCTGTAAACCAAATTCATCATCATAATAAACCAGAAACAAAAATTGCTTATGCACTATACGACATTAAAATTAAAATCATATTACCTTTTACGACATAAATTCTAACCCCTAAAACATTCTTTGCCCAAGAAACGCGTAAATATGTATATAATAAATAATCACATTTAAAACACCTTAGCTACATTGTACATTATTTAAGGTTGAAATCATGAATATATAAAAAAAAAACACTATAACGTAAGAGTAATAGCCTTTTATAACGATAATTTCAAAATACAAAACTTATCTAATGAAATTTACTTTTATAGAAACGTTAAACAGATAAGTGATTAAGATTAAACTACACCCAATCTGACCTGGAATATCTTCTCAGTAATAATGATCAACAATGAGCAATCAACCAGCTTTCTATTTTAAACCAGTTGTTGAAATAATTATAAAATTAGACGGATATTTAAAAGGCACATGTAAATATTGGTGTGATTTTGATTAAAGTCACTTCCGGCAATTCATGAAAGAGGAAATTTAGAGTTGCCAGACGCATTATAAGGTGAAAGTGAAACTTTCGAAATTTAGAGTTAAGCTGTATTTGCGTTGCTTAATAGGCAGACGATGCGACGAATAATCGAAGGTAGCAAACAAAACTAATGAAATGACCAAGCTCTTGATATGAAAACTTCAGCAAGCTCCGTCTAAATTGTATTTTCTGGCGCTTGCAGATCTTGTTTAATTTTCTTTGCTCAGAAACTTTCGCTCCATAACCTTTAACGGAAAACACTGACGTACCCCATAATCTTTAAGAAGGTCATAAAGATAAAATCTTGAGCAGAGGGTTGAGAAGAGTATTAGAAGCAGGGCTTGAAGATATCTATCCGTGGAACGTACCCTTTGTACTCCTATTTAAATCTCTCCGAGCCCAATAGAAATATGAAGGGTGAAACCATGAAGCTATAACTAATAAAGCTATATAGCTCTTTAGCTTCATGGGTGAAACGATTTCTATCCGAACCGAAACAAACACACAAAGTGGTCTCTAGGGTAAAGTTCCTTTGCTGAATGAAACCCAAGAATAATTTCCTTTCTTCTTCCGGCTCGGAATGAAGAAATTTCCTTCCTTGAAATTTTGCTCCACTTAAATATATATATATATATATATATATATATATATATATATATATATATATATCTGGAATTAATACAAAGCGGTCAAAATAATATTAATGTAAATTTTTTAGATATAAACATAAAATTAAATTCTCATAGCAAATTTACTTTTGACTTATAAGACAAAAGATCAGATAATGAATTTAATATTGTTAAATTTCAAAATTACCTAACCTGTTTACATAAATCTGTTTTTAAGAACATTATTGTAAATCAGCTTGTACGTATAAATAGGCTTTGTTCTAAAGACAATAGGAATAAGCATATTTTAGACTTGATAGCTGTGCTAACACGTAATTATTAACCTGATAGTCTTTCCAAGCACATAATTAGTAGTTTTAGATTTCATGAATAGTTAGTTCTGTTGCAACTAATAAGTAAAACAACAAAATAAGTAATTAGAGAAAATAACTACTAAAAATAAAATAAATGAAAAACAATAAAAATGAAGTAAAAATAAAAATAAAACATTAACTAAGGGCCTGTTCACATAGGAGTCCGTGCGTAGATGAATATAGGAAACTAAAAGTGTTGTTTATAATGAAGTTTTGAGTTAAATAATAGAGTGAATTTGTAATTTTATTTTATCATTTGTATACTGTACATATACTTTTAAATACCCGCAAATAAAATTACTTAGATTTTACACTAAAGGTAGAATTCATTCCTTTTCCTGTGTAGTAAAAAAATTGAGATTAATAAATACCTGGGCAAAGCCGGGTAAACAGCTAGTATATATATATAAAAGAGAATGTTTGTGTGTGTGTCCTTTATGCGTTCCCGAACGGTCCATCTGATTGAGATGAAATTTTGTACAGATGTTGTTCTCACTCCCGCGGGAAACACTGGGGGGAGGGAGACATCCCTAGCACCCCTGGGCGTAGGGGGCACATATAAAAATAATCGAAAATGACTAATATTTGTGTCGAATCTATAGTTTTCGGTGTCGCTGACATTAATAGTCATACTTCCGACGCCGCTTAAGTGCAAGATCAGCTCTCCCTCAGCACTGGTGGGGGAGGCGGGGGGGGGGGGAGTATAAAGTGCTCAAAATGATCGAGAGTAGTGTCGAATACGTAGTTTCTCGGGGTCGCTGAGATGAATAGGGACACTTCCGATGCCGTTTAAGTGAGAGTTCAGCCCTCCTCAGTATTGGGGGGGGGGGGGGGGGAGAAAGGGTGAATATAAAATGTCCAAAATGACCGAGAGTAGTGTCGAATCCATAATTTCGGAGTCACTGAGGGGAATATAGGAAATTAAAAATGTTGTTTATAATCAAGTTTTGAGTTAAATTAATAATAGAGTGAATTTGTAATTTTACTTTATCATTTGTATACTGTATTTACTTTTAAATACCTGTAAATTAAATTACTTAAATTTTATACTATATGTAAAATCCATTCCTTTTCCTGTGCAATAAAAAAATTGAGACAAATAAATACCCGGGCAACGCCGGGCAAATAGCTAGTGATGTATAAATAGTGTTTAGTACGATATTTCCCATTGTTTTTATAAAGATTGACTAGAATAGAAAAATGCCATCCAAATTACAATTAAAACGAAAAAACAACCGGGCCTATTACAGAGATTCAAAAAAACAAAAAAGTTCTCCAATTAAGTTCACAAAGTGACACATTTGTAACTGATGATGAGACTCCAGGTATCAAGCAATTGTTTGCCTACAAAAGCCCAGTTTCTGAATGGTTATTTACCTATTTCAAAAAAATAACTGATATCCACTAAAAAAGCTTTTAAAAAGTAAAAAAAACGCCAAGCTTCAAAATAAAAGTTACGACTAAAAAATGGTGTGATATCAAATATCCAAGCTTATTAAGTTCGAGTACTTAATTTCCTAATCACGAATTTTTCACTTCTAAGTGAAGTGGTTAAGCATGACTTGTTGATAGAAACCCTTCTTCCCTAGACCAAACTCATCATAACCTGTTTCTGAAAATTTAAGTTTTAAATATTTAAACATACCAGGCTTGGCGGCCGTCTTTAAAAAAAAAATAAATAAATAAAATAGTTAATGTGAATTGAAAACATGCTTTGGAGTTACGTTGCTCAAATGTAACGTGAAAAGAAATTTCAAATTTATAGAATAATTCGTGACCATCTTAAAATTGCTGCTACATTCATTTTAAAAGTAACCAAATAATGGCGGGCTCACACATTACCGAGCTAGGTGAGGCGAGAGCTCATCAATTACGTTCCCAGCTGAAAGTTTTGTGACTTAATAGAGCTCGCCTCACCTATTCGCGCGAAACGCGAATGAGCGGTTTTTCAAGCGAACATCAAAGAAAATGGTTAACAGAAAGGAATATGTGACTCGGAAGACAGTCAGTTATCATTATCGCTGTTTTTGGTAAAAAAAAACTTCGTTAATGGCTACTTTTCGCAGTAGACTTTACCTTTGTGAATGCCTGATATGTTTTATTAAAAAAAATTCAAAATAAAAATATAATATTAATATAAAAATATATGTATGTATGTATATATATATATATATATATATATATATATATATATATATATATATATATATATATATATATATATATATATATATATATGAGTCAATAAATTTAACTTGTGTTTGTCATCTGCCCATTTACAATAGTTATATAGATACGACACATGGTCATGTAATAACAGGCAATATGGATATTGTGGAAGATGTTGCACTGCGAGAGTTGATGAATTTGGGAACTAAGTTTAGAATACCTAGTACTAATAATAATAAGAAAATAATTAGTTTCTTAAATGCTGATTTAGATAAATTTATTTACAAAATAGCAATTAATTATTCTGTACCTACTGAAGCTTTCAACCCTTGGAAAATTAATTTACTAAAACTAGTACAAGCTAAATTACCCAATAATAGTAATAACATTAATAATCCTTATAAACACTTTAAAGCTGCTATTACAAAATTACAACATGACTTTATAGTCACTTATGTAGATAAAGCAGCCAACAACTATGTTATAATTTGTAAAAAATATTTTGCCATATGTTTAAAAAAACAGTTAGAAAATAGTGATCTTTTTCAGCCATTAAAAGAAACTACTAATATTATTATTAAGAAAATCATAGCTAAATATAAACTACTAGGTATTTCATCTAACATTTATCATTTTCCTTTTATAACTTTAGTTCCAAAATTTCATAAAACACCTATTGCTTTTAGAGCAGTAACCTGTGGTCATAATACTTATGCTACAAAAGCAAGTAAATTATTATTAAAATACCTTAAATTAATCTATAAAAATATAACATCTGGTGTTTGTGGTATAATTGATAATAGCTATAGTTTAATTAGAAAACTACAAACATTAGATAACAGTAAATATATTGTAACTTATGATTTTAAAGATCTATTTAATAATATTGATATAATTGATTTAAATAGGATAATCATAATGTTAGTACAAAATAATATTCAATACTTAAACAACGAAATTAAACTAACTCGTTTCAATAGGCTCCTAGAATTAGTAACTAAACATAATTACATAGTTCATAATAATAGTATATACTTACAGTCCAAAGGTGTACCACAAGGTGGTAATGCTTCAAGTATGCTAGCTAATTTATACTTATATTATTTTGAAATTAATAATATAGAAAATAGCAATTACAATATATTTAGATATATAGATGATATAATAGTAATTAATAAAAGTAATAACCCTATAGACTTAAATTTTTACCCTCCTAATTTGGAACTAATTAAAAGTAGCCATGATAATATTAATGTAAACTATCTAGATATTAATATTAAATTAAGTACTAACAATAAATTTACTTTTGACTTATACGACAAAAGATCTGACTATAATTTTAATATTGTTAAATTTCAAAATTATCTAACCTGTTTACATAAATCTGTTTTTAATAACATTATTGTAAATCAGTTAGTTCGTATAAATAGGCTATGTTCTAAAGACAATAGGAATAAGCATATTATTGACTTGAAAGCTGTGCTAACTCGTAATAATTACCCAGTAAGTCTATCCAAAAACATAATTGGTTGTTTATGTTTTAATGAATAGTTTGTTCTGTTGCATTAATAAGTTAAACATAACAATAGGTTAAAATAAAAATAATAACTACTAAAAATAAAAATAAAAATCATAAGTAAAATAAAACAAAAATAAAATTAACTCATAGTAGTAACAATAATAAAAACTAAATAAATAATGGAATAATAGTCTTAAAATAGGGTAACTTAAGTAAGTCTGTAACTGAGTATCCACTACCTCAATGGTTGCAAGTTTTATGACGTCAGTCATCTTGCGGTTACAAGTTCTTAACTTCCACTCTGACTAGCGCCAGACTTGGTGTTCTTTGGTTAAGTACTTTTATTCAAACTTAATTCATTTATTATTCAATTCTTCTGTTAATAATGGATTGTACGGTGTCTGAGTGTGTTTATTTGATAGATCATACTCATCAGAAACAATCCATTGGTTTTTAGACAGTATTGACACCGCTGATGAAGAAATGCTGTCAAAAACCTTATTCATACTTTTCTTTACATGTTGGATGTTCCTGGCTTCAAGTAGCTTTAGAGCTATTACTGGTTTTCTCTTTCATCTTATTCTTATATATATATAAATATATATATATATATATATATATATATATATATATATATATATATATGTGTGTGTGTGTGTATATGTATATATATGTATATATATATATATATATGTATATATATATATGTGTGTGTGTATATGTATATATATATATATATATATATATATATATATATATATATATATATATATATATATATATATATATATATATATATATATATATATATATATATATATATATATATATATATATATATACAGAGGCTGTTCACACATTTTTTAGACGATGTATATTGTATTCACAAAACTAAATTACATAAAATTCTTGTGTTTTAAATGTTCTATTTGACATCCCTTATTCTGAACTATCTTTAACTTTCTTTTAACATTAAACTTAATTTTCTTTTAACATTAAACAACATACCTTTGCAATAGTCGAAGATGTCCGTTTTTTACTTGGATACTTGTTTGGAATTTTTGTCCCACTTGAGGCTCCAATTTGACGTTTTTTTCCTTTCTTGTTGACGATATTACCTATCGACGCTTTAGATATCACAAAACCATGACTCTCACATCGTTTTTGGATAACAGAGTATGCATATTTCTCTTCGGAAAGAGCATAAATGTAGCCTTCGAACCACTGCTTTGTTAAAAACGCCATTTTGCATAAAAACAAAACTTTCAAGCCGCAGGCGATAATTTTGACTTTTAAAATCATAGTACAATTGCAATTATCTCTTTTACAACAAACGATTTTTTTATCACCGCTTACCAAAATTGTCTAAAAAATGTGCGAACAGCCTCTGTATGTGCATGTATATATATATGTATGTATGTATGTATGTATATATATATATATATATATATATATATATATATATATATATATACATATATATATATATGTATGTATGTATATATATGTGACATTATAAGTTGAATCTCGTCTATTTCTATAATTCGGGTCCCACATCTGTTAAGAGAGGACCCTTCCTCTCAGAAATAGCCCACCCAAAAGCAAGTGAACATCTGCAAATTCCAGTGGGGAAAATAACACAATAAATTCTTTTCAGTTGATAGGATTATTAGCCATGCCGCCCAGAAGGAGTAACCAAACCCCGTCTCTAGTCATCTAAAATCCGCAGTTCACAATATCTCAGAGATAATGGCTGCAGGTGCCAGAGATAAAGGATCAAAAGTGTCAAACAATATCATAAAGATAAAACGCACCCAATGTTCTTCTTAGTAGTATTACCACCCACGAAAAACATCTGTGTTGATGTAAACAGTCGCTGATTTTTGGTACAGACCCTGACTAAGAGAGCAGGCAGTCTGCGATTGTCTGTCTTTGTAAGCACTTGTATGTTCCGCGTCATGCTAGAAGGACGCTCTGATATCCGCTCCCAACTGGTATGAAATAAAGGACTGCAATTTTATAGAACTCTACCTCGTCGTTTGTGATTATTATTGTGTGTGTTATGGAATCAGGGGTGAAATGTCACAAGCCGACAGGATTGTTACTTTGCGAAGGAACACCTAATGGACTTTAATAAGAAGAAACCAAATTGATTAAATGAACTTATATGCATTTTTAAGGCAATAGAAGACAAGAAGGACAAACATGGCGGACGAGCCTTGCTTCCCAATTCCCCACACCGAACCGAGCAGGGTGTCATATTGCAACCCCGTTACGAAGGAAGACAGTGCTGTAATAGCTCACTGGTGTTGCAGTGGAAAGACAGTTTCGTTTTCATTCGTATACAAGATGGAAGGAGTTCAGTGATAATCAGAGGTCGTTGACACTAGCTTCGGACAAACACTAAGTAAGGGGAGAAAGTGAACTTTCTCTGCAGCCTAAGACTAGAGGGGCTGACAAGAGATCGGGACTAAACCCATTTGAGAGTGGCAATGTTTCTCCGATATTCAGAAGAAAAGTATTCGTGTCAGAAAGCTGTACAGTGTTATGTGGTGAGTCCTCGAGATGCAGTTTACCTGGACAGAATGTGGCAGAACAAGAGAGTAATGAATGAGCACAGAAATTTATTACTGATTAGAGAGACCCTGCCGACTTCACAGATCCAATTAGATTGTGTAAAAATGAAATATAGATCAGTGTGATTATGTGTGCACGTCAAGTATTATTTATGACGGGCAGTGCGATTGTCAAAGGTTCTGATTAGCCTTTGATGTGGCCCTAAGTGTCATCTAGCGGCGAAGTGTTATTTTAGTGTTTTGTGTGTGCATTTGTGATCACGTTGAGTGATGTGCTCATCTCATAGATTCTTGATGCAAAACTTTAGTGAAATGCATAGTAACCAACTATGGTGTTTAGAGAATCCGGAACATAATGATTATAACGGACAATTCATAAAAACAGTGTTACCGCTAACAGTGCAACAAACGCAAGGTAAGATTGTTATTGATAAAATTATCAGTGTATAAACTACTGTTAGGCACAAATAATTAGATGTGCTCCCCTGTATGTTTGATGTGCACAGATATTTAGTTGTGTTCAAATATTTGAGTTAATATGCATGTGTAAATAAGTACTTTTAACTTATTGTATGTATGTTATGTAATTTAAATAAGTTATTTATGCAAAAAAAAAAAAGTAAAACTGTGTTCAAATAGAGGTAAAAATATTAAAAGGTGGTTGATGGTGGCTGAGTGGAATTTCGCTGGTGGATTGCGGTGTTAATTAAAAAGTAGTTGATTAAATTACCCTTTTGTCTGGCCGTAAGGTTAGATTTTCCAAAACCTATTTTTTTCCTCTCTCTTAAACCCTTGCTATGTCTTATCGGGAAATCCGATACCTTAGCTTTCAACCATTTTGGAAATCTCCATGCCCAGCGAGAACGGAATGTTGATGACTCTAGCAGATGCCCGACTCAGAGGGGAGAGGCGACGCGGAAGGTTACAAGGAGAGTCGACGTCCGGCCGCTCTGTCACGGGTCAACTAAAAAAGGTACTCCTTTGTAAGTTTCAAAGCCCAAGCTTTTTTTAATGCCAAGAAAAAAATAATATGGCAAGCGGCAGATCGAAATATGCAAAGTCTGTGGTGCTGGGCCGTTTGTACAAAGTCTAAAAATGCGGTGCCAGTTGGAACTCCTTACTTGTCTTCTCCTGCGGGGGCGGATAAACACAGGGCAGAAAGGGGTTCGTCCTCGGCCACAGTTTGACTCCAAGGCGAACACATGCTACTCCAGCCCGCCTGCCGTGAGCATCCTCCGACTTGCATCCCGTTCTTTGCCGAGATGAATCTTCCGTTCCATAACCCGAGAGCTTGGAGAGGGCGAGACGCTGTCATGCAGTAGAAGATACTCTTCAAGTCCGGACTAACTTATTTCCTTCCTATTTTTTTTTACTCTCCACTCTCTCCTATGCTATCTTTTTATTTTCAGATTTTTTTTTATTCTCATCAGTCGACTGAAGGTAACGTTAAGATTTTTTTTGTTGGTTAAGTTTTTTAATCTTTTCCTAATTGGAGCTCATTATTAATTAAGACCTTAGGTCATTAAGTTAGGCGCACATCCACCAGCCACCTCACGAAATGAAAATTGGAATTATAAAGTGTAGAAATGTTTTGTTTTGTGTATTATTGTAATTATGTCGACAGGGATTAATTAAAATTGCACTAAAGCTCTAACTTTGTAAACTGCTAGGAAGAAGATTTGTTATAGCAGTACTATTCTTTCGGGTAATGTAAAAAAAAAAAATTTAGAGAAACTAAGTCGTACTAATTTGTAATAATAAGTTGGCCGGAAGGCTTTTAATAAATAATATCTTTTTCCTCTAAACCGTTATCCTTGTTATTTGTGTATGTGTGTTTTTTGGTGAGAGTCCATCATGAAGAGGGTGTTAAGATTAAGCAATGTACTAACAACTTCAATTAATTAGGTAATAGTTAATTCTTAAAAATAAAAGTAAAAGTCATAAAATATAACAATACTATGGGTTTTCTAACTAGAACTATTAAGGTGTATGTTATACAGTAGATACCCAGTTGAGTCATATATTATTATCTTTACATATGAAGCTATTTAACCTGAACATTAAATTAAGTGATTGTAGTATCATCTTTACGTCTATTGGATTCCGTTAGCAGTATGTTTTATTATTATTATTAACTTAAATTTGTGAGTAGAGGTTAATTCAATACTTTTAATATGTGTAATTAGTAATTGCGTAGTGTATTGGTATATAATTGTTTAATTGGTATTTTGTTAATTTGAATTAGGTGTCACGTGTATTGATATGTAGGTCGAGTAAAATGATAAATGAATATTCTGATGATACTAACTGTGCTAAATTATATTATGGTCGTGTTCAAAATAACTGTGATGATATAATGCTAACGAATGGCAATGGAGAACATGAGCATCCAAAAACGTCTATGCAAATCAGGAATACACTTGATTTGACTGAAGACTATAAGACTCAGAATGCCATTCAGGATAAATTACCTGAATTTGCGAACATGAGTCTACCGTCGGAGCTCATTCCTCTATTGTCATCGTTTATTGGTATATTTCCTAAAAGTAAATATGATATTGTGAGAGTAAAAATGGAGCCTGCTAGAAATTATTACAACGTCAGAACTACCTGTAGCATTGAGGCCTTATAGAGCGTGCTAGGAGTAACAGTGTGAACCCGACCCCACCCAACAGAAGTAGGTCAAACGACGAGTAACGAAGTAGTGTTTTAGAGGGGGAGGTGAAAGAGCGAGTCCCCGATTCCTTTGAGTGTGTAAAAAGAGACGAATAATAATTATACCTTAACCAAACTAGCTGAAGTTGTCAGAATTATTTTATTATTTTTTTTAATTATGAAGTTAAGGGAAAAAATGGAAGGAGGAAATTTGTACCTTTCAGTAGAATCTTAAATTCATTTAAATAGGACAGGCTTATTCAAAGACAAGCTATCATGAGAAATTAGTACTCTGATTAGCAGATGTCATCATAAGTCAGAACACTACAGTTAGGTTTGAAGGATAAGGTAATTGAAAAATTGAGCTTGAGAGAGATGAATACTGGAAGGGTGAAAGGATTAATTTTCGCTCAATGTAGAGATCTAAAAGAGTATAGGAAAGAGATCTTGAGATTAAGAAAAATAGAAGTTATTCCCCTGTATTAAAGAATATAGTGAATTAAAAAACATGAGAGAATTTAAGTGGAATGAAAGAGAGGAATAATCTAATAATTGTAAAAAGCATTGTGTTCATATGATATATTTGTGTCTTAGTAAGGATTTTATTATATTATATCACCTGTTATTTCTTTTTCATTATTACGCACTATTATCGTATTATCTATTTTATGATCATACTGGCATTATTGTGATTGTATAAATAGTAATTATTATCCGAGTAAACCAGTGCTCTAGAAGTGTAAATAGTATTGAGTTATATTTTTCTGAATTGAACTAATTTAGTGCGTGATTGTCAATATGTTTTCCTATTTAATTAATGTTGAGTTACGTTTACCTGAATTGAAGTATTTAATGTATCATTTCTGTGTATTGATTTAGCATTGATTTACAAGTATCAGAATTGAATTGTTTTTGTGTATGATTTCATGTAGATTACTATTGAATTAGAACTGATTTTCGGTATAATGTACCTGCATGGAGATTCAATTAAGCCATATCCATTACCATGTCTATGTTATTCTTTTCATGGCTATACTAGTATATTATCCTATTACTTATTTTATTATCCCACTAATATTGTTATAATTATGTACTTT